>JAPFFP010000008.1:1696325-1707990 GCA_026153255.1 Solanum medicagineum | reverse complement strand
GCGTACATTCTACCCTCCCCAGACCCCACTTGTGGGATTTTACTGGGTATGTTGTTGTTGTTGTTGTTGTTGTTGATTAAAAAATAAAACAAAAAAGGAGTAGTTTCTCAACTTGATGCAAACAATTTACTACGTGCCATTTCAAAAGTAATTATAACAAATAATAATATAATACTAATATTATACTCAGTGTAATTTTATAAATAAATATTGAAAAAATGATTTTTATCTCGTAGAGATATAAATATATTGTTTTTGATATATCCCTGACTCAAGTAAAACGTTTCAAATCATCTTGAACGAAAAAAATATGAAAATGAAAAAGACATGACAAATATTAAGAAATCATTAGATAGCTTTAGGAAAGAGAACAATATATAAACAAAATATAAAATATACGTGATACTAGAAATAAAAGGATGATAAACTACAAAAATAGTGTTGATATATATTACTTGTTAGAAAGTAGAACCAAATACGACAAAGATGATGTTCCAAACTATCACCGAGCCTAACCCATTGAAAAACAAAATAATACTCGACTACCTACTATTAATCTATACTATTTTGTGTCCATGTTCAAGGTAAGTTAAAGATATTTAGAATATTGCCTAATTCCCCAATCCCTTCCTCAATACATAACTTTATCTCTCCTAACACCTGTTGTTGACAGCCTCTCATACCTTCTCACGAAGACATCTCTTTTAATTTTCACATGTGCTTAAACCATCTCATTTTTACTTTTCTCTGGTCCACCATGCACAAAAATCACTCTCATCTTATCTTGAATATTTTCATTCATAATGTTATGTCTCTCCTATAGTATGCACACGCGTCAATCTCAACATCTTCATTTTTGCAGTTTTCATCTTTTGAACAATGAGAGTTCTTAAATAACCAATACTATGACCTATACAATATAGTCGGTCTAATGGTCCTCCACTTATAGAATTTACTTTAAAGTTTTGATGGTACCTTCTTATCACACAAAACTCCACCCAAAACTCCAACAACAAATTTTTTATTTTATTCATTCCATCACTATGATGTGTGACATTATCGTCAATTTTTTATTTTCTTGGATAAAAAATTCAAGATGCTTAAAAACATCATTTCTGAGAGATCAATGACTTGAGTATTAAGCCCCATTTCCACGCCAACATTTAGCATCCTATCATCAAACTTGAAGCCCAAATATTATTTCTTGATCTTGCTCAATCTGAATCCCTTTAGATTTTAGAGTGTGTCTCATACCCCTTGTCTCTCGCTAATTACATTGTGAATCTTATCAATCAATAGTATATCATCTGCAAATAATACATATCATGATCTATAATCTTGAATATGTCGCATCAATTTATACATTGCCAAGTTAAATAGAAAATTTACAAAAATCACTTCTAAACTTTGAACCTTGGGCAAAAAGAAGCTATTGGTTATTTGATATGACAACTTTAACCTAGTAAACTTTTGGGAGAATATGACATGACTTTGTCATGAAGACCAAATGCATTCAATCACTTTAACATAGACAGCAATTATTCCTTAAAATAGTACAATTTCCCAGCAACACAAAAAAGTAAAAAAGTGAAAAAGAGAATAAAATCAGAATAATATAATTACCCACAGTACATTAATTTCTTCTTAAACTACTACTTTCTACCTTCCTTTTTACTTGGTTAGTGTACTAAATATTGATTCTTCCCTCTACTTCTTTATTTGTTAGAGCTAAAACAGAATTTGTTATATTTTTTAATTTTACTTATATTATTAAATAATAATTTTTGAAAAGTATTAAAGTACTGAGAATGAATTTAGATTTATAAATCATAATTAATGAGGATGATTTTATAAGATATATAATAATTTAATTGAATTTTTGAGGGGGCAAAATACAAATTCAATAAGTAGAACGGAACAAAGGAAATATCTCCAACAAAATAGAAGGCTCATTAGCCTTAACATTTGTGTTCTCATATAATTTTTTGATTAAATTATATGATTATACTGTAAATACATTTTATATGTTTTAAAATCAAATTAAATGTCCATATCTCATATATAATGAAAATGCTACCAAAATATGGTGCATTCTTATTTTCAAAATTAAACACTTTAAACAACCTTTATGTAGAAATCATACAAATATAAAAAATCATTTGGTAAAGTAAAATTAAAATAATTTGAAGCAGGAAAATGAAAAAGCAACTCAAAATAAAAATGTTGAATTCCTAGATATTAAATATGCCAATTAAATAAAATTCAAATGGTAATCATTTAAAAATTATAAGTTTATAAAATGCTTATATTAAATTTAAGATATATTAATCTAAATAAATAGTACGAATTAATATTTCAGAAAATTGTACTTATAACTCCAAAAGAAAAATTAATTACAAGCTACTACTCTTTTACTTTCATAGCACCCCCCTCCCCCCGTTTTAAACTATTCTTGCGCATTGATGTCATGAGAGTGTGTGTGTGTACGTATATATATATATATTAATGGTATAAAAAGGAAGAAACCACTCTTCGTTGAAACTACTTGATACTATATATCAAAGTACATACATATTCTAATGGTAAATAGGGAGAAGCAATGATTCACTAAAAACACTATCCAGTTGCTTCTTGATATCACTTGAATATCTAAACTCTGATACATCAAAGACGAACATGTAGTGTTTCAATGAAAAGATTGGTCCATTACAGCAAGATGACACTATCAGAATATATAATATCAAAGATGGAGAAATAATGGTCCAGTGATAATCCTACTCATTTACTCCTTGATGTCATTAAATTATATATGTTATGGTGACATCAAGGAGAAACTAACAGTGCTTAAGTGAGAAGACAGTTCAAGTATTGCTTTCAAAGTTTAGAGTTTAATAAATAAGATTGTGGATTTAATAAATAAGTTTTTGATTTAATAATTTTTTCTTTAAAAAAAGTCAAATCCTATGTATGATACCGGTATATATGATATCAATATACTAACGGAATATCTCGGAGGATTAAACTCAGTCCTATATGATACCGTTATAGCATTAGTATACTGACAGAGTATCATGGAGTGGTGATGTTGACATCATGCTAACGTTACGTAATATGCAAAATAAGAAAGAAAAAAGTGGGTTAAACGGATAAATAATTTAGGCTGAGTCCATTTTTTGGTAAATACTTTCACAATGAGGTTCATCTTGTGTAATTTTTATTAAATATAATTGGGTTAATTATTTAAATTCAATAAATATGAATTTAATTAAAGTCCAATTTCAATAATAGGAGCTACAAGGACAAGCCTACTTAGTTGAACCGAGTATTATCTCATCCTAGAGGTCCATTTGGATGTCACATGACATTCTAAGTCAAACAAAGAAATCAATAGGATCATGCGATGTGTCAAAAATAACATAGCATTCCTATCACAATAAACATCAATGAAAATATGTTACATGTACAATTAACACGTTCCAATCAATCGAATATTACCATGTCACTTAAATTTTATTGATTGAAGAAAAGTCTATTTTCACAGTAACTCATCTATTTTGCAATTATAAATAAAGGTCTTACAATTCAAAAATCACACCAAAATTCTAACAAGAATCCTCATGGATCAAACAACGCAGATTCCTCTAATCACAAGATTCAAGAACAAGCTCAAAACTCCTTGAATTTTAATACTAAGTCAAGATCAAGTTCAAGAACGAGTTAAGATCAAGTTCAAGTCCAAGTTCATAACAAGTTAATCAAATTGACAAATGAAAATAAAAAAGAAAACATAAAATTCAAGAACAAACCCCCAAGCCCTTGAATTCAAGAATAAGTCAAGATCAACTCCATCAAGTTCAAATAATATTCAAGATCAAGTTAACAAACCGCTTGTATTTAAAAAGTTGAATGAGACTGTGACGCGCAATTTAATTTAAAATCAAGAAACATGATTGTTGCCATATTTTTAGTTATTGATTATTATTTTTTTAGTATGAATTTTATTGTCTCTACACAAATTTTATTTTGTAAATAAAAATGCAACTAGTAATTGATATATTATATTGAGTAATTTTTTATTTGACACATGTCACTGATTTGAATAGGCAAGCAAGACCTCCAATTTTGTGTAATGGCAATTCAAGAATGCTCCTTGCATATTTATATTGCTCAAGCTAGTATATTAACACAAGATTGTAATCGTAAAAAAATATTCTAACTTATTATTTATTAATATTAGGTTAATGTACATAGTTTGTATGATTACAAATTTATATTACTCAAGATAGTATATTTATACGAGATTGTAATCGTAAAAAGGTATTTAACTAAATATTTTTTAATACTAGTTTAGTGTACATATTTTATATGATTGTATATTTATATTAGCTCAAGCTAGTATATTTCTACAAGATTGTAACCGCAAAAGGATGATCAGCTTATTATTTACAATGCTAGTTTAGTATACGTGATTTACATATATGTATCGTGTCAATCTAGAAATGTACTTGTTATTAAAATAAATATAGTTTTTATATAAAAAATAAAATGAATACTATTAATTTGATGCAATAATTTAATCTATTATGAACAAGCAAAGATGAAAAAATCTATTTAATTACTTATAATATAGATATGTTAATAGTTTATGAATACACAAAGTAATAACTTAGAGTTGAATAGTTAGGAGTTAAATAATTAAAAATTAATTTTAAAAAAGGCTCCTAAATATAAAAAGAGTAGTTTAATATTTCCAACATAATCTTAATTACTTTTTCTTTTTAAATTTTCTATAACATATCTTTATTAACAAAATATTTCATAATCAAAATTTTAGTTAATTTTAAAGTCTTAACTATTGGAAATATAACAATATTTTTTCTTTTACCTTCATAGCCTACATAATTATTTATATAGAATAGTCTTAAAGAGTGAATCCTAAATACAAAGAAATTATAATTCAAAAGTAAATCTTGAAGCTAAACGAGTGAAAAAAATAAATTAAGAAAAATGGTGAAAAGACGATTTTGTTTAAAAATCGTTTTAACAAAGGACAAAAAGTTCAAATAATATTTCTAAGAGCCTTCAATCTTTTGATATAGTACTAGTTCATTGTACTTGCTTTGCACGTATCTGCCGTGTCAATTTACAAATTATATATAAATAGTACTTGCTAAAATAAATACAATATTTATGTAAGCGAAATTAAATAAATATTATCAGTTTGATACAATAGTTTAATCTATTGTGTATCGATAAGGATGAGAAAACTAATTTAATTACTTATAATATAGATATGTTAATAGTTTGTAAATACATAAACAGATAAAAACGTATCTCACCTATAAAAAAAAAAGGGTTATATCTACACTTCTGCCATATTATAAATAAATTTAGTATAATTTTCTTTATTTTTTTAGAAAAATACTAAAATGACCTATTATAGCAAGTGACAATGTAATTATAAGCTTAACAATATGTTAATATGGAAGTAAAGTAAATGATAACAAGATGCATGCAACAAAATAAATCACATTATAAAGATTTATAAGGAAAGAAAATCTCAAAAAACGAATAAGTTAGATAAAGTTGTTTTTGTAGATCATTTACAATTATCATTAAATATCGATAAGTCAAAAGAATTAATTTCCTAGATCATTTTTACAATTTTTTAAAAATTATGATCAAGTTCTAATGCAACAACAAAATATATGGTTAATTCTACATTTTTTTTAATTCCATGATTATTTATAATAATTTTTTATTTTTTACAATTTTTTTTATGTTTTCATATTTAATTTTCAAGTGATTGCTATTAATTGGGAAGCTAAATCAAAAAAGAATTTGTTAAAATTTAATTGCAACAAAATAAATTATATTTTACAAGGTAAGTAAATCTCAAAAAGATACATAAGTGGATAGAATTAGTTTTATAGGACATTTATAATTTTTATTATTAGGATTTCTTTTATAACAAATATATTTATTTATTTTTATATATATATAAAACCTCAAAATAGTTAAAATTAAAAAAAAGAAGAAGATAACTATAACAAAATATGAGTAAAATTCCCAAACTACCCTTTTGACAATTTTTTAAAACCAGTTTTAATTTTTTTTTCCTTCTTTCACTATACTAAACTTTCTTTTGTTTCCTCTAAGCCCAAGGACTCGAACTGAAGAAAGTCCTTGGATCGATTCGATCGTTTCTACGTTGCATTCTTCACCACCGAATTCTTCACCGCCGATTCGCTGATTTTCCGGTTTACTGTTCTCCGGCAATGACTCTCATGAATCCTCCTCCAGTTGAAGTACGTAATCTCTCTCACTTTTCCCGCACTTCTCTAACAGCGCAACTCGTCGAGTTTTGTTTTTTATTTTTTTTTTAGGTTGAAAAGTAGATTTGTATAGTTATATAGGATTGGATAAGTGGTGAATTTTTATTAAAAAGCGATGTAGGAGTGAGGTTTTGTGTAAACGTTTTGATTTGAATGCGGCAATGCTGAAATTCTAGGGATTAGGTTAATCGGAAGTGTATAGTTACTTGAGATCGATTATTTTGCTTTGTTTTTGTTTTTGTGTCAGCCGGAAGACGAGGAGATGCTTGTTCCTAATTCAGACCTACCTGTAGAAGGTCCGCAGCCTATGGAAGGTAAATATTTTACCTTTTTTTTTGTAGTTCTGTTCACTGATATATTGTTTTAGTTCTGATGGATTATAGATATATAAATCCACTTTTGGTTTTTTTTCCTGCTATTAGCATGTTTTTGAATGTCTATTTGTTGCTTTGTGGATTTAGAGATTTTTGTTTTGAAGTTGCTATTTTAATGTTGTTAGTTGCAACTGCGGATACGGCTAGTACGGTGGAGGGGCCACAAGTGGATGATTCGCCATCTGGTAGGTTTGCATGGACAATACAGAAATTTTCGAGGTTGAATGTGAAGAAGCTGTACTCGGATGTTTTTTATGTGGGAGGGTACAAATGGTACTATTTTTTTTTTTTTTTTATGGAATGCTTTATTGTTTTAATGTGTAGGTGATTTGATGTCGTCTAATGGTGTGTTATGTATGACAGGAGGATATTGATATTCCCTAAAGGTAACAATGCGGACCAGTTGTCAATGTATTTGGATGTGGCAGATTCAGCGTCATTGCCTTATGGATGGAGTAGATATGCTCATTTTAGCTTAGCTGTATTCAACCAAGTTCATAACAAGTTTACAGTTAGAAAAGGTCAGAATTCTTCTTTATTGAATGAGAGGCAAGAATTTGTGAAAATTCAACCGATGAAAGAAGATTGACTGTAGCATGAATAAATGATGTGCATGAGCCTTTTGAGACATTGCTCGTTAGTTGGAGCGAGATTGTGAAATAGTAGATTCTCGTGGTGTTACTTACTTCAGGCAGTGTCACTTGCATAACCTTTAGCTTTTTGATTGTAAAGAACCGAGTGCAATGAATGTTCAACACAACATGTGCCTTTTCTTTTGTTGAGGAAGTAAGAAGAGTTTCATTAAAGGCATCAATAAGATGCAACAAAATTACATAGGGGAAAACAAGGAGTTCGCTCAATTACAAAAGTTAGCTTAATCTACATCTACAACTAAGGAGAAAATCCCATCAAAAACATGTTTGTAACTAGTTACAGGAACCTGCATTGCCCAGCTAAATAAATTCATAAAGCACTTAGCTTTAAGATTACTATTAGAAGTAGAATCCCATCAAAACGCCTATGGTTCCTTTCATTCCAACATGTAGTTATCTTAATAAGAAGTTGATAAAATCCATAAGTCGGGTTAGGACTTCTATTATCAACTGATTGTTCCAGCTGCTGGCACAAGACAGGGTTGAGCAAAGGACATAGACGAATCTGGGACACTCTACCAGCTTGTATTTGGTGGACATTCTGGAAAGAGAGAAACCAATATGTTTTAAGGGAAAATTCGAATGTACCTGATCAAGCTTAACTTTATACCTTTGCTTAGTTTTTGATGTAGAACGTAACATGCATACGAGACTGAAACAGTGACAGATGTCATTAGTTCCATATGACATAAATGGAACTCATCCTTCAATTTGGATGTGTACATATTTCAGTATTTGTGCTGTCTTTTGGAATAATTTTTTTTTTGGAGAAAGGTAACATATAATCATATATTATAAACAAAGGAATACACTAAAGGCATTCTAGTATGGATTACAATCAGAAACCACATTGATACTAACAACCTCCTATGATCTCATTAGCAATCCAAGATGCTAGCAATATCCTCTTCTTCTTGAGGATACTCATGTTTACGCCAAAACAGTTTATCTTCAAACAACTTTTTTCTTCAAAATACTCTGGTTTCTCTCCTTCCGGAGAGTCCACCATATACAAGCTTGGTCAATCTTCCATCTCACCTTGTGACCCGACTGACTTCCATCCCTATGCCAGCAAGCTAAAGCTTGAAAATCTGCTAGGTAGGAAATTCCAGTGAAAGCGTTATCCTAAGAAGACTGAACAAGAGCAAGAACATCGGACATTCTTATTTCTGAAAAGGTTAGCTGCTGATTTCACTCAAGCCAGCCACTCCTCGGCTCACACACTGCCGTAGTCTTAAGTCTGAACCTTCACTCCGGGAGTTCCTTCGTTTTGTTTGAATAGAAGCTAGATTGCAGACTTCAATTTTGCAGTCTCTCTACAAATTGTAGAAAGATGTTATTTATCATCTCTGCCTCACTTTTGGGGAAAAATCTGGAGCATAGTTGAAAACCCCTTTTCATTCGGGTATCTTGAGTCAGAGCAGCGTGTTTGACCAACAACCATTTGAAGCGAGCTATCTTGTATGGAATATTGGCTTTCCATATCATTTTCCATGGCCAACAACCTTGTTGTATATCCAGAAAATCATTCCTGGTGGGGAGGCGGAAGATCATTCCTGCTTGCATTTGGTGGACAGTGTGGAAAGAAAGGAATGGTAGACATTTTGAAGGCATTAGCAATTCCATCCAGAAAATTAGGATGAATTGTCTTAGCTTATCCCCCTTTTTTTTTTGTGTAAACAGAATATTAGGGGGAAGGAGGAGAGTTAGTATATTGAATTTGCAATATATAGGGTTCTAGGAAGGGGTTTAAGCACCCTTTCGATGCTTGTAAAGCTTCCAACTTAGCACCTCTTTTGGGGTGGCTAAGTTCTTACTGGATACAACTGTTACTTGTCTCAAAAAAAAAAAAAACCTTCTCGTATATATGATCTCTGAAAGCATCTGTGATCTGATCCAACTGAAAATTTGCTCTGTTTATCTGAAATCCATACTAAGTTATCCTCACTCGTTTTGAAATCCTTTGTACTGTTCTAGAATGTTAAAAAAATCTGTCAACCTGCTCATCTCCAATCGCTCAGAGGCCTCCTAAATTTGAGGTTCCATCCCAAGTTAATCTCTCACCTCTTTAAGACTTTAACTGTGGCCATCCTTTGAAGACTTAGAGGTCGTTTGGTTTGAATATAAGTTATGATGGGATAAATTATGTTGGGATTAGTAATGATAGGATAAGTTATGTTGAGGTTATTTCTTATTTGAGTGTTTGGTGCGTTGGATAAATTTTAAGAATATTATGCTTGTTTACAAAAATACCCTTCACTTTATTAGTTTTTAATGCATTTTCTTTGCTAACTTTAGTTATTCAATATTCGTTTTTAAAATAAACCTCTCATCTTATTTAGCTTAAATATTTTTAGGTATGCATTTCCATAATAATATCATATACATTTAAAATAAAACTTTTTAAAAAATTAATTTACAAATCGAACTTGCATTTTTAAGTTTGTTAAAGTAAAAAGGGATTTATGAAAAATCAAAATATAAAAAACATAATAATTAGTCAATAAAATTATACTATATAGTGTAATTTTTTAATAGAAAAATGTGAAGAAGTATTATAAAAATAAGGAGTGAAGGTTTTGAATATTATTATATATTGTATTAAAAAAAATGTATATATATACAAAATAAGGTATAAAAAGTGATAAAAGGAAGGGTACATTTGTCATTTTATAAATTTATCTCATGACAATTTGTCATGGGATTATTATACCGTTCCTTAGAAGAGATAACTTCTCCTAGGACTATTTATTAGTTCTGGGATAAGTTATCCCTTCTAAGCCAACCAAATGGACATTTAAGGGGGGATAAAATTTTATCCCGGGATTATTTTCATTTATCCCTTGCACCAAACGACCCCTTAAGTCTATATAGGTTGGGGAATCTGGTTTTGTAGTGTCCTGCCCCACCCAACAAACTTCTGGATAGAAAGTCTTCCCTCCATTTGTCTATCTTGATTTTAGAGTTGCTAATGAGTTTTGGCGACTAATTACTAATGGACCTACAGACCCCAGTTCCATAAGGAGGTAGTGCTGCCTTGCTGGTCCAAAAGTCCTCCATTCCATACCTTGTCTTTATTGTTTCTTTCCATAGTGATTGCTCTTGAGAAGGAAATCTCCATAGCCATTTCATTAAAAGGCTGTGATTTGCATTTTGCAACTTCAAGTTCCTAATCCCCAGACCCCCTATTTTTTCGTTGGCTATGATATCATCCCATTTTACCAGATGGATCTTGTGGCTGTTTGGATCAATTTTTCCTTGCCATATAAAGTTTCTTCTAATAGCTTCCATTCTGCCCATTACATTGGTTAACATAGGAAACACGGACATCATGTAAGTAGGTAAGACATCTAAGACACTATTGACGAGTGCGACTCTACCACCCACGGACGATATTGACTTTTCCAGTTGACAAGCTTCTTCTCACATTTCTTCAGAACAGTATTCCAAATATGATTTGCTCTTGGCTCCCAAAGGCATGCCAAGATATACAGCTGGGGAAACGAAACTTTTACCTAGTTCATTGGAGGCTTGAAAATTTTCTGTACAGATTAAAAAAATATATTTTGAAATTCACTCCAACAATAATAAGTGAAGGGAAAAGAGGCTACATGAACTGTCATGATGGTATAGGCATGTGAATGCTAAATGTAAGTGTGCTACATCTTATTGGTGGAAGACGTAGTAGCAGCTTCACCTTTATCACCGAAATATGCTCTCCTGGTATTTCTTATAAAGGCCTATTTAATGTTAGACCATGGAACTTCATAGGCATGACATTGATGAGAGGTTGATTCATTAATTCTTGCAATATACATTCATTAGTCCACCCCTTGTTACTCATTTTAGCATCTTGTCTAGATTTTTCTTAATCAGTCATATAATAGAGTTTCCAAATATATTTATCTTGTGACGGTGGCCCAGTGGTTTGGGCTTCGGACTTCCACGTTGTAGGTCTCAAGTTCAAAACCTCTTGCTACCAAAAGCAAGGGGTTTCCCTTCTGGGTCGAGCTTGTCGCCCCGGGCTTATCTAGTGCAGAGTACTTCTCCGGTGTGGTTTGCGATTTATTGCGTAGGAGTGGGTTTTTTTTTACCCTTCGTGCATTCAAAGGGTAGCGGCTGTGGATTCCCCTTGTCATCAATACATACATACATACATATGTATATATATACATACATATACATATACATACATACACATATACATACATACACATATACATACATACATATACATATACATATATACACATATACATACATATATACATATACATATATATACATACATATATACATATAC
>JAPFFP010000008.1:1676509-1689718 GCA_026153255.1 Solanum medicagineum | reverse complement strand
TATAAGGCTTAGGCAATCCTCCTCCCTTTGAGCTAGCTTTTGGGGTGTGAGTTAGGCCCAAGACCTAATTTCATCAGTTTACTTTTATCTTTTCTGCCTTCAGTAATGCATACTTCTTTGCTGTTCCCTTGGCCAATCAGCTTTTACTTGACAATGTGGCTCATTTAAACTAAGATGTGCCACAGGCTCCTAAGTTTCTGAGACATGGTAAGATTGCTTCTAAGTCTAAAAGCTTGATTTCCCATGGTTTGGTGGTGCAAAATCAGCCATCTGTTGAGAAATATAATCTCTTCATAATTCCCTTTGTCAGTTGGGATTTTATTATTTCTTCTTTGTGAACTTTCCTATCTGAAAACTCTCATCAACACTGCAACAGTAGCAATATGGAAGACTGTTACTGCCGCATCTCCATTACTTTGGATTTCACCCTGAACATTTTACAGGACGGTATAGTTTCTTGCGCAAACATGTAAATTAGGAAATAGATCCTTCCATTGTGAATCAATATATATACCCAGTAAAATTCCACAAAGTGGGTTATGGGGAAGGTAAAGTGAATCACGGTTATTTTTTGACCCTGAGCAAGTTAATTTATTGTACAGTAATTGTTCTATTTTCAATGGTCATCATGCAAGGGATATGCTAATGTGGACATGAATTGCTTTTGCCTGAAGGATAGTAGGATTTAAAACTTGGCATTGGATTTATGTTGTGTAATCTACCTAAATCTTTAACCTTGTCCTTGTGCCTGTCAACTTCATGATAGAACTTCAAATACTTCTACCTCATGGTTTAGGACGTGTTTATTTTGATCATATCGTTTATGTACTTCCTAGTATGCACCTTTCTGATTTTTGAAGGTGTTTACTCTTGAATGTCATCCTGCTATTATATTATGCTACATACTGAAAGCTTAGCAGCATGATTGCACAGAGGTGAGTCCATACTCTGTGTTCTCTTAATAGGAGATTACACAGCTGGATTTCTTAGCGTAGTATCTATGTGAGTACTATTTTTAAATATTATTTCACAATCTTGTTTAATTAGAGCAGTGGAGATTCATTCAAGTACCTAAGCAATAGGATGATACTGTCTAAATGGAAATTAGCTCCCTTCTTTTTCGTCTCCCTCCTTCCCGTCTCCCTTTCCTCGCCCTCAGTTAGCTGCTTTTGCAATTGTGATATTGTTATCATATGTCCCTTCTACATTCTGCGGTGTAGTTTGATATTTTCTGCCTTGCTGTGAAAAAAGGTACACGGATTCATTTTTTCAGTTTAGACTATGATTTTTTTGATTTTAATTTTGTATGCTTGGCATAGATTCCGAATAGCAGGAAGACTAGGTAATTTTTATTTTTGTTTTCAGTGTTTTGGTTCACAGTGGTGGGGTCCATGGGGGACACTATTATGCTTATATCAGACCAACGCTCTCCGACCAATGGTATGTGTTGTGTTGCAGTCATTAGACACATTTCTTTATCCTTTAATTCTTTGGTTTTTCTGTGCCATGTTATCTTTAGTGTTCTCTTACTTACCCTGAGTCATCAGAAGGAAATTTTTATCATCTTTAAGATGATATAATTTATTATATTGTCCTTTTCTTTTTGAAATATAAAGATGCATAACAGATTTTGGGCAGCAGTTGCCCTTCTATCATTGTCTATAGCTATTTCACTTTCTTGGGCCTTGGCACAATCTTTCTGGTTTCTGCTGCCTGTCTTGATTTTTAAGATCCACTATTTGCCTATTACTTTTAGGTTTAAATTTGATGATGAGCGTGTGACAAAAGAAGATCCAAAGAGGGCTTTGGAAGAGCAGTATGGTGGTGAGGAGGAGGTACATTTCCCGTTCTAGCTATCCTTTAAGTTATATGCATGTGCATTATTTTCTTGTATTATATAGCTGATGTTCATTCTCCACTTCTTGCAACAGTTGCCTCATACAAACCCTGGGCTCAACAATTCGCCATTCAAATTTACAAAATATTCAAACGCATATATGCTTGTTTATATTCGTGAAAGTGACAAAGAGAAGATTATCTGCAATGTTGACGAAAAGGACATTGCGGAGCATCTCAGGGTGTGTATGCTACATAACTCTGTACATTTAATTTAATGATAATATGGTTGAGTTGTGCGTACATTCTACCCTCTCCAGACCCCACTTGTGGGATTTCACTGGGTATGTTGTTGTGGTTATTGTTATGGTTGAGTTGTGCTTCTGTCTAACATTATATTGCAGGTAAGGCTAAAGAAAGAGCAAGATGAAAAGGAGCAAAAAAGAAAGGAAAAAGCAGAGGCTCACCTTTATACTATCATCAAGGTTTCCTTTAAAACCTAGTCTCGATCCCTTCCCGCTTGCATATTTGTAATTTGGAAACCTTACTGAAAATTCTCTTGTTATATACTTAGGTTGCTCGTGATGAAGACCTTGGTGAGCAAATTGGGAAGGACATTCATTTTGATCTTGTGGATCATGACAAAGTCCATAGTTTCCGTATCCAGAAACAGATGGCATTTACGCAATTCAAGGTATTGTTTTGCAATTTATTTTTGTACATATTTACATGCAAAATTTTTTCTTTGGTACAGATTTTGAAAATTTACATCGTCATTGCTGTTTTGGTTGCTCTTCTGAAGCATAATATGTAGATACTGCATTAATATGTTTCAGAATTGCAAACATAATCAAAATATCTCCTCTTGAACAACTTCATATTTTAGATGGGGTGGTTGCACGATTAAATATGGTACCAAAGCTTGCAAAAGTTCTGATTTGAGTCGCACAGGTACCTCTTGAATACACATTCTCATGTGCTTGGCTCAAGAAAAAAGTTGGGCCCTAGGAAAACAATCAGGTCGATACACGAAGGGGTGTGTGTTTCATGCATAAAACAATAGGATAAAAGTGACCCATCTCAAACAATATAGAATTTTAGATGATGTGATGACATATACGTACAGACTCTTGGAATACTAGTTCCAACAATGGAAGGTTCACGTGCCACTTTTATGTCTTCTGAAATATGGGTAAACCCCACTTGTGGGATTCCACTCCCCACTGGGTATGATGTTGTTGTTGTTGAAATATGGGTAATAGAATGTAAATTTGGTGTTGAGATTTTATTATCTGACCTTGAGTTAAAAGATGAACTTCAGATTCTGATTGCAAATTTAGGTGAATGATTTTTGAAAAAATGGAATCTGGTGGCTGGAATATGATGGTTCAGCTTTTTGTATGCTGTATGCTAAGTCAAACAGTTATAGCCTATATTTGTGTATTTGGTAAATCTTTTTATCTCATATGTATATTATTGTTTAATGCTAAGTCTCTTTTCAGGAGGAGGTTGCTAAGGTATTGGGGATACCGGTGCAATTTCAGCGGTATTGGCTATGGGCAAAACGACAAAACCACACATATCGGCCCAATCGACCATTGACACCTCAAGAGGAAGTTCAGTCTGTAAGTTGTCCGACTGTTTACCTTACTGTTGTGTTCGGTGGAGCTGAATTAATAGTGCAATGCAGTTGTATCCAGGTTCTAGAAAGTGTCCTCTGTTTTGAAGTAGTGAGCAACTGCCATATATAAACCACACCAGCTTTCCTATCACTTCTTCTATTCTGCTTGCATGACGTACTGATCAAAAGATTCCGGAACAAGTATTATATTTACTCTCCACTATCAGTCCAACTTGATTGACATTTAGTAGAAATAATAATTTGGCTAAAAAATGGATTTTTGTTTAGAAACAGACTAAGAGAAATAATGAATCAATACATAGACAGTTGCAGCAAATCATTCAAGGGACTACAGAAGCAAAGAACAGATGCTTAGATGAAGCATGCATTTCACAGTATTTCACGTGATTTTTTAGTGTAGCGATTTGTAATCTGCATCTATTGGATTGTTGTAGGTGTAGATGACCAGGACAACAACAATTAGGGATAACTGTCTGCAGCCATGCACCTTTCCTTTTTAATACCATTTATAGCTAATAATGCAAAACTTTTTTGTCACTTCCGTTGTTTCTCTGTGAAATACATATTTCCTTATGTGGGACATTTCTTATCTTCTTTCTGCATATTTATTTTTTTGCATTCATATCTTGCACTGCTTTAATTTGTAACATAAAACGTGTTATGGTTCCTCGAGTTGGTCAGTAATAGAGGCACTTTTGTGGTGATATTAAATTTACTATAGTAAAATTGATTATGAGCTTCTCTCCCAGGCCTTGTCTTGCTCTGCAAAATAGTGTGTCTAAACAGAATGCATTGCTGAGTATCTGGATATTCTTGGCAGTTTATTGCTGTCCATAGCGGATTTCTCCCTCTTCCTCCCTGTCCTTGCGCTCCTAGGAAAAAGGGGCATAAAAACATGCATTTGTGAATAATCAGTGTTCGGAACTTCTTATAGTTTCTCTTTTAGAGTATGTTTGATTTGTGTGACGACTGACGAGACGGGTTGAAGAGACATCATGATGAGTCATATCTCATCCGGTCTTTGGATGTGAGCAAAATGAGTTATGCTTTCTCTTTCCGATAAATAGGATTACTCATCCTATTTGGATGTGGAAATATTCCCTGGGTTTCTGGTAGTATTCCCACTTTGGTTGATGGTATGGGTCATTTTCTTTTTACATGGTCATGCGTGATGAAGTAGCTTTTGGACAGTTGGATCCAAGTTCCATTCTCTTTACATGCTATCAGAGCCATCCTTATTTTTGGCTTACTAGATGTTGGTTTCGTTCAATGTTATGTTGTCCATGCCCAATTCTCTAGCCCTGAACGACGTGTTGTTGGGGGTTTCAGAGTGCCTACATTGGTTGAAGATATGGCCTCTCATTTTCTTATATGGTCTTAGACAATCCTCCTCTTATGAGCTAGTTTTGTAGTTAAGTTACGCCTAGGGTTCATTTCTTGACAAGTAGCGTGATAATAGTGGATGAGGAGTCATCAGGATGGTTCATCATCGTATCTTTGGGTGTGAGATGGGGATGTATGGAGCTGACGTAGTCCTCATTTGTTTTCATCAAGATAAAGATGTGTTGAATCAGAATGGAAAAAAGGGCAAGTCCAGTGCACTAAAGCTCCCGCTATGCGTAGGGGGGAAGGGTCCGACCACAAAGGTCTATTGTACGCAACGTTACCTTGCATTTTTAAATGAACATGTGAATATTAAGATGTTGTGGATGTATTGAAGCTAATTAAATTAAGTATTTAATCATATTTTTAGTAGCTTTCATTATTATTCTAGAATAGGATTTCTGTTTCGTAGCTTCGTAAGGATTAGGTTAAGCTATAGTTATTAGTTTGGAATAGGATTTAGGTTTCCTATCTTCATAAGAATTAGACGTCCTATTGCTGTAATAAGACTGGGATTTTTGAATTATTAAGTCGTATTTTAACGAAAATCAAGAGATCAGAGTTCTCTCTTCCATTGAACTCTAAGGTTTTAAGTTCGCTTCAATGAGCTGAAATTATGTACAAAATAGGTTGATCTAGGAATTTGAACAAAGGCAAAGAAAGGTCGAATTCAATTGATTTAGATTTTCCTGCTCATCAACCTATGACTTGATCCTTCTTGAGAATCCTAACATCTGAATATTAAGATGTGCATTAAGATCTGAATAATACTAAATAGTTAAGATTGTTTTCTCGACATCTGAATGTAGAAAATTTGTCTTTATTTTAAAAATAATAATTATAAAATTTAAATAAAAATACTAAATTAAGCTAATATTATATTAAATAGGGCAATTGGTGGTGATAATGACTAATGATGGTGATTGTGTGTGTCAATTTGGGATGATGTTAATTGTTGATGGTGGTTGTGGGTGGTATCTTGTGGTATAGTGTTTGCAATAGTGATTAAGCCGAGGTGGTTAATGGTGGCGGCGATCGATAGTTAGCACTACAATGATACCGATAGCTAATGTTGTTTAGCGATATATAATGTTGACTAATAGTGGTAATTATTAGTAGTGATTAGTGGATGTAATATTGATTGGTGGTGAGGGTTGCTAGAGACAGATGAAGATTGATTTGATGATTGGTAGTAGTGGTGGTTATGGTAGGCCTCAAGATTATGGTTGTGGATGGTAGGTGGTGGTGATTAATGGTGGGTGGTACTTGTGGCTGAAATGGTGGTTGTGAGTGGTGGGTAAAAGTAGTGTTGTTAAAAACAAAAAATGCAAAAAAGCTCTAAGGTCTGTTGGGACTTTAAGTGCAAAGCACAAATAAATTGTGGGTTTCACTGAACAAAGGCGCAAAAGGAGAAAAAAATACAAATATATATGTTTAGTCTAAGACTAATAATATATGAACATACAACAACAACGTACCCAGTGGAATCCCACAAGTGGGGTCGGGGGAGGGTAAAATGTACGTAAACCTTACCACTACTTCATAAAGATAGAGAGGCTGTTTCTAGAAGACCTTTTTCTCAAAAATATCAAGCCCCATAAGCAGAAGATACTAGATATGGAAAAAAAGAAAAAAGAAACAACTAAACTATAAAGCAAATGATAGTATATAAATACAACAATCGTAACAAATATAAAGCGGATAATGACAACACAAGATAATAATTTATAAACATGAATGACAAATGTATAAACAAAGAAATTGAAAAATTAATTATGATAAAGTGAATTATCAATTGTTTAGTATCGTCTCTTTAGAAGAGGTTCATTTGCAAGGCAAAGTATGTCTTAGAACCTTGACGACGAAACTGAAGTGCACATAAAGCGAGGCGAAGTGCTCGACGTGTTATGATTCTCTATTCAGGGCTTAAGCGTGCCTTTGATTACACTTGGTGTAAGTAGATGGAATAATGCACTATCATCTTTGTAGAAATTTTTAAAAGATAGACATCTTAATGATATCAAAACTTTGTTATAGATCTTTATTATTTAGACCTATTCAAACCCATTAAGAGGTTGTAGAATAAGAAAACAAACGCATTTAATATTCAGATCTGAATGATTGAGATTAAGACATTCATTAAGTGTAAACAAATGAGGCCTCATCCTCTTTTTTTCAATTTTATTATTAATAAGGTGACTAGTCCTCTTTGGATGTTGAAAAATTGCCAGGACGAGCATCCTAAGATTCCTTTTACCCAATGTAAGAGATTTAGTCGTGGGAAGCGGAGGTATTAATCATCCCAGGATGATAGGTTCGTGCAAGAACCATCCCACCTTATCAAGTCGATTATTGTTTGACAACTGCTGCAGTTATTTTAATCACGTATCTTCAGTGGTCTATTTTTCCCTATGAATGGTACTTTGTCTGTCGTTTGCTCAGTCGAGGGTCTCTTGGAAACGGCCTCTCTGCCTTCTCAAAGGTAGGGGTAAGGTCTACCTACACTCTACGCACGCACTGGGATTGTTGTTGTTGCTATTTTTTGTCTTGTCGAATTACCAAGACTAGTGCTTGATTGACTTGCTGCTAATGATCTTGCGCAATGTATTTTAGGTTGGACAATTGAGAGAGGTCTCTAATAAAACAACTAATGCAGAGCTAAAACTTTATTTGGAAGTTGAAGTTGGCCTGGTAATGGAATATTGCCTACTCATTTTCCTGTTTAGGGTTCATACTTGGAATTTTTGTTGGGGCAGGTGCTGTACTTTTGTGTATATCAAGTTTTATGTTTTGCACTTTTTGCGTTGTGTATTGTTCATTGTCGTAGGATTTGCGACCTTGTCCTCCACCTGAGAAGACCAAAGAAGATATTCTTCTATTTTTCAAACTATATGATCCTCTAAAAGAGGAGCTAAGGTATTTCTTCTTGCCTCTATAGGTTGAAATCCGTGCCTTAAAAGAATTGTTTCTATGCTTATCTAATTTGGGATCTCTAAATATCATTTCTAATTGGAAAGTGCATCATTGGTTATCAAAAACAAAAAAATGGAAAGTGCATCTTCTTCTCATTGTTAGAGCCTGCAGACATAGTAGATATAGGAAATGTGACATTTACAATTTGTCAAGTCCGATCAAGAAACCTGCAAGCAAAGTGCTTGTGCAGCAGATCCCAGTCTGGATAAGATCTTTGATGACTGATTCATAAACCACTAATGCTTTGGTCTCGTGTTAAGTGTTTGTATAGCGACCAAGGTTCAAGCAACTTGATGTCGGACTGTTCAACACGGTGGACATCTGACTCCTGTAACACAGATGTTTAATTAACCTGAGATTACTGTGGGGAAAAGACTACTACAGTTCCATTGCAGTCTATGAAATTTTTTGCTCTTGATGTAGACATTAAATGAATTTTTTTAGAGGTCTTACAGTCTTGAAAAATATTACTCATTAATTGCTGAAACCTCGATCTGTAAATTCTGTCGTAGAGAGCAATTCAAAATTTTAACTTATTTGATATCCTGAAGCTTGTGATATCAGTGTCCACGTTAGTTGGTGTCTCTATTTAAGTGGCCATGCAATTTTGGGGCTTTGTCTATTCTTTACTTGGTTTTCCTCCTTGTTATCAGGTATGTTGGGAGGCTCTTTGTAAAAGGCAGTGGCAAGCCACTGGAGATATTGACCAAGCTAAATGAGTTGGCTGGCTTTTCACCTGATGAAGAGATTGTACTCTTCGAGGTAAATTTTTTTCTTATCTCGATAAGAGTATGTTAACCGCAATAGTAATAAATGTGGCTTCAGGTTGTGCTTAATATCTTGTTTTATTGGTAGGAAATAAAATTTGAACCCAATGTGATGTGTGAACCTATTGACTGGAAGCTAACATTTTGTAGCAGTCAGGTACGTGCTATTACCTGCCATCTGTATACTGTCACGTGTTTGCTGGCATGGCCTATTACTTTCAGTTGTTCTGGTTTTTGTTTCTTCTGATGGATTTGCTGTATGATACTCCTCTTCTTTTTGCAGCTTGAAGATGGGGACATTATTTGCTTTCAGAAACACCTCCGAAGTCCAACTAGAGAACAATGTCGATACCCTGATGTTCCTTCATTTTTAGAGTATGTGCACAATCGCCAGGTATGTGTTGCACCTTGTTTTGTCATATTGCCTCTTGGCTCTTGGAGCTAGATTGGTAGTTACCTCTCTGAAATAGAATTGTTTCCTTTTGAGGAAGGCAGTACCTTTGCTAGTATTCCTGCCTTTACTCCATCTCACTCACTTTTGTTTCAGTCTATGTGACACTTTTTCCTCTGTATTAAGTTTCAAAAGAGCTCTGAATATTTTATGTGACTTGGTAGCCGAGATAAAGGTTTTCAATGTGATCGTTCCCAGGTTGTTCACTTCCGCTCATTGGACAAACCCAAGGAGGAGGATTTTAGTCTTGAGTTGTATGTATCTGTTTCAGTAAGTTAATGAGAAGCTTTTTCCTGTATTGGTTAACTGATTGACGATAAACGAACTCTAGGTCAAAGCAGAACAACTATGATGAAGTTGTAGAAAGCCTGGCTCGCCATCTCCGCTTGGATGACCCATCAAAAATAAGGCTCACATCACATAACTGCTACTCGCAGCAGCCAAAACCTCAGCCAATAAAGTATAGAGGAGTGGATCGTCTTATGGAAATGCTTATTCACTATAACCAGGTAATGTAGGAACAGTGTTTGCTCTTGTTAGCGCTAATTGAAACTTTCCCATATAAAAGCAATCTTGTGACTCTTAGCTATGTACCAGTTACTACATTTTGCTTACCATCCGTTCTCTTTGGGTAGATTTCAGACATTTTGTATTATGAAGTCCTTGATATCCCATTGCCAGAGCTACAGGGCTTAAAAACTCTCAAAGTTGCCTTTTATAATGCTGCAAGATATGAAGTAAGCGCGACACATACTTTATACATTTTAATGCAGAGTGCCCTTTGATAAGGGTCCATAGAGTCTCGACACTCAAATAAAATATTTTGGCGCTGTTCATTTTCAGGTGACAATCCATACTGTTAGATTGCCAAAACAAAGTACTGTAGATGATGTCCTTAATCATCTTAAGGCGAAGGTACTTTTGAATTTTCCATTGCTATGAAGTGTGATGCCTTAATATTGTTTTTACCACTGTAAACTGTTAAACCTGAAAGTTGAAATTAGTAAGAAAATAGGAAAAACATTCATGTCTTGCCCCAGCCATACTATGTCTTAATTTAGAGAGAACTAGCTGATGTCCACATTGAGATGTCATCTAATAACCTATTATATTGGAAGGTTCTCTGATAAGTACACTGCTAGAAATTCATTTCATTAAGATCTGTTTCTGTTAGATGTTTTTGCTGATCTTGTCTCATGGTATGAATAGGTTGAGTTGTCACATCCAGATGCTGAACTGAGGTTGCTGGAAGTTTTCTATCACAAGATATATAAGGTACCATTTATGTTGCATAACTTCCTTCTGCTGTAGCTCTTTATTGTCTGAAAACTGCTTCAATGCAAAGATAGAGTTGCTGTTGGAGTGTTACACGATTACCCTTTCTTTGTTTTCTAAATGATCTTTCAATCTTATAAAGTGCTGAACAGTGTAGAGTTGTGCACAGATGTGTGCCCATGCTGACATACATTACATATATACAGACGGGCAGACAGACAGATATAAACACTTGGATAACACACATTAACACACACAAACAGTTTGATGCATTTTGAAGTAGATAAGAACTCATGAAAGGACATGCAGTATCGTGCTTCTCAGATTTGCTTCTCTGTATCGTTTGTAACATATCCTCCACATTTATTTTGCAGATTTTCCCACCTACTGAAAGGATTGAGAACATAAATGATCAGTACTGGACCTTGCGTGCAGAAGAGGTACATCGATTGTTCTGTTGGTTGTTCCCTATATTTTATGCAGAAGAGCAGGTCCAGATCATCTATTAGAATGTTTTGCTGTAATCTTTTTGATTGTCTCAATGCTCCTGTAAAAAAGAAATTTCCTCTTTGACTGCTCCCAGGCACATTTTCCCAAAACACTCTGTCCTACTTAGCAGAGAGTGTCATCTTCTGGTGACTGAGAGTCTGAATCCTCCACTTTCCTTCAGTTAGCACTTTCTGTGTTAGTTGTTTCATTTAAATCTCTCTCAGCTTGTGCATGCTTGTAATCTGTAGTTTTTTTCTTTGAGATGGACAAGAACAGGATTTAGAGCCAGTTTGGATTGACTTATTTTAAGTGCTTTTAAGTCAAAGTAGCTCTTAAGCACTTTTGAAGTGTTCGGGTAAATTTATAGTGTGTTTATAAGCATTTGATTTAAGCCAAACTATAAAAATAAGCCAAAAATAAGTTAGGATTTTTAACTTATGGCTCTTGGCTTATAAGTCGAAAGCCACTCCAAACAGGCTCTTATTTAAATGTGGCAGCAAAATGATGGATGGATTTGCTTCACATTAAGAGAAGTTTCCAGAGATCAGAAGAAGGCAGTCCGGAGATGGAAAACCTTAGACTCGGAACTTTTTAGTACAAGGAAGCAGAGTGTGCATGGGGAGTACATGAGTATCCTCTTTATAATAAGGAAGGAAGATCAGTATTGGTTATTCCAGAATCAATGTTAATGCATGTTGGTGTGATCTTGCATTTAAGATTGAGAACTTCATTAAGACCCCAAAAAGCAGGAAAGGGTAGGTCCTCCAAGGATAACAGAAGCCAACTACTGTTTCGCAAAAGCTGTGAAGGAAACTAAATGGCAATCCAGGGCCATTCAAGAAGCTGAGGTGAGTAGCTCGAAGGGCAGAATCGAAATCGAAGGCACCTCTCATCCTCAAGATTAAGGCCTGCTGGAGATGTCTTGTTGGCAGTCTAGAGGTGGTCTGTAAGGAGAAACCCACATTGGCTGAAATAAGGAAATGGTCATCTCTAGCTTGGAGGAATACTTTCGGGGTGAACAGTGTATGAGATGTCTGGAGGTATGGTCCTATTTGAATTCCCATATAGATACATGGCAGAAGAAGTCTGCATGAACAGCGGGTTTTGAAGAAAAGAAGATTCAACCTTGAAAGATGGTCTCCAATGGCATGTGTGTGCCAACTTCACTATCACAAAGAAGACATGGATCACCACTGCACCTGTGGCTGCAGAAATTTTTCTTCGAAATTGGCCAACTCTGTGGGGTTGGGTGGCCACAAAAGAGGGGACACAGCTCAGAAATCACATGAAATGGGCAGGAATTCTGGTGGCAAACGATGGAAGGAAGGTGCCTAGCGAAGTATCAATTATGCGCAATGGTGTCAGTTAATTCATTTTGATTTGGGCCGAGAATAAACCGAGATTTGGAAGCCTGTCGGAAAAGGCCAGGGAAACTACCAGAGAAGATGGAAAAGATTACTTGGAGAGGATAAACAGAGGCAATTTCTCTGCTAAAAATTTGAATGCTCATCAATTCAGGGATTTGATTTTCAGAAACCACATGGCTCTCTCTCTCTCTCTGAGTTTTGATCGAGAGGCCATGCAAAAGATGGAGAACATTACGGAAAGCCTTGATAAAGCAGTGGCCACCATATATGAGGTCAAGGATGAAAATTCCAAGTGGAATTAATGGAATTAGATGCCCATGGGAAATCGAGGAAGGAGATTGAGAACTCAAAAGCAATTTTGACAGATATAGTGGTCCAAAATGTAGCAGAGATAATAGAGACAATGGAGAACTGTCAAATTGAAGAAGCAGAGCCCCTGCGAATTCAATCCCATTTGTTGATCAAAGAGAAAGAGGGGAAAACTTCTGTTGGGGTGCAACAAAACATGTAAAAATTAGGCAAATTACTGGGGGCTGATTTCCAGGGACACAAGGAGGAAGCTCTGGAACTATTACCGCACGTAGACAGCTGCAGAGTAGAAAGAAGAATGGAGTCAGATGCATATTTTAAAAAATCTAGAATCAAAGGAGCTTAAAAATTACAGAGAAGTGGTGGAGGGAGCAAAGGGAGAACAGTTTGAAACATTACTTGTTGCAGATCAAACTGATTTCATGGAATGTGAGGGGTTCAAACTGTAGGGATAAAAGCAAATTAATGAAGAGTATGGTGGTGAGTTGGAGTGCTGATATCATTTGTATTCAAGGAACAAAGCTGGGAGGGGACTTCAAACAGAATTTGTTAAGCAACTATGGGGGAAGATGGATCAAATTTGCTTGTCTGGAGGTTAGTGGCACAGGGGGGGGGGGGGGAACTTAGTTTCCTAGGGAAAGACCCTGCTAGGTTAGGTGGCAGATATAGAACCAGTTTAAGAGGGTGAAATTCTAAGTGAAGAAGAGATGCGGAGGA
>JAPFFP010000008.1:1657240-1671634 GCA_026153255.1 Solanum medicagineum | reverse complement strand
CCCCACCCCCCAAAAAAAAAAATTCTGGAAAATTTTCAAGTTTCAAATATGTCAGTCCCAAAAATAAAAAAAAATATTAGATATAGACTAATGATTAGAGTGAAAAATAATTGATAATTTTATAAATTCACAATAGCAAATAAATGACGGACAATAACAACACAATATATAAAGATGTGACTAATTTTACTAACCTACTACATCATAAGACAAGGCAATATCCTACCCTTACTAGCATATTAATCTTCTATCCTAATACGCGATTTCTATTCTTTTTTATCTAAGATCATGTCCTCAGTGATATGAAGCGGTATCCTATTTAATCAATCTCTCCCAATACTTTTTCAGTGCACCAATAACAATGATGGAGAGAATTTTTCATCAAGAGGTTCAAAGTCTTAAGAAGTAGGCACATTAGCTAGTCAAATAGAATTCGACATCAATTATATATGTATATTTTAATTATATATAAATAATATTTTTTTTGACCAAAAAAAATTCGAATGAACTTGAACGCAAGTTGACTCTGCTCCTGATATATATTCATTTTTTCCTTCCCAAATGTTTTTTTTTTCCTTAAAAAAAGTTCTAGTTGCCGTGACGTTTTGGTCATCAGGAGTCCCAAGTTGTCACAATGAGTAGTTTACCTTTATCATAATATTTTTAATAAAAATAAAATAATTTTTGATGAAATAATTTAATTTGTAGTCACACCAATCACAAATTTAAAAGAAGATTAATAAAAGAAAAGAGCAAGAAAACAAAGAAATACCATGAGTGTATTTAGCATGAAGAAAGATGTTTTGTCACGAAAAATATTTTCTTATATTAGACAAGTAAGTAAAAATTTTATCTTAAAAAGTTTATGTATAATTCAGACAAATATCATCATCATAAGGTGACGGTGAGGGGTACGAATGTTAGCTGATGGGGATCAGGGACGATAAAGCGAGTCGAAGATAATTAAAATATAACGAATTTTTCTACTTTCATTTAGAAATTTATTTTCCTCATTTTAAAGAAATATATTTAACTAATCGAATATTAAAAGTATTTTAAACCTTTATTCCTTCGTACCTAATACACCCACAAAATATGTAGCATTAATTTATTACAAATAATTATTAAAAAAAAGAACATAAATATGATTAATTTTAAAAAAGAGGGAAATAAACGGAACGGACATAACTAATACCGAAAGGGCGCAAAATTCTTAACCGTTCATCTATTTATGATTAATTAAATAAAGAAACTTAATTAATTAGATTCATCCTCTAAGGTATAAATCCCTTTTTACTGTTTTAATTTAATTAAAAAACTAATTCATTGATTTTCTTTTCCTTCAATTTTTTAATTATTTCTTTTCTGATAAAGAAAGTTTTGTTTCCTTTTTCTTAATCTTTACTAACTTTGGAAATACTTTAATTAATGACAAGGTACATCAAACATATAATAATCCAAACATGGAAGTTTCTTGTTTTTACGTTTTGTAAAAGAGAAAAAAAAAAGATTTCAAAATATTGTGAATTTTTAATTTTTTAATTCTGAATGTTCTAAATATATTACTTCTTTTACTTATTTGTGAATTTTTAATTTATGAATTCTCAATCACGATTGTTTATACTTATCAAGTGAACTTTTTAAATACTTTAATATATTAAATTCTTTGTGTCTCTTTCTTTTACTTCAATTCAAAGTATCATACATGCATGCATAGACTTTTTTACTTCCTTAGATACTTTCTCCCCAAGTTTCTCAAGAAAATTTATTAATAATAATTTTTGGATTTTGAATGCAGAGTTGTTGTGTACAAAAATGGGTCGATTTCATATACAAAAAAGATGGATTATATTGTTAGTTTTGTTGTTACAAAGTTCATCATCATGGGGTTGGTTCTTTTCTAGTAATGAACAAGAAAAAACAACAAATTCAGACAAATCTTCAAAGCACCAAGTTGTTAAGTTGATGTCTGAATTTTCCATGGATGTTTTTGAGAATTCTCAAAAGGGAATTGAACGGATCGAAAACGCGGAACGAAAGATGTTACTTACAAATTCTTGTTGGCAGAGAAGCTATCAGAGTTTGTTTAGTGTGTGTAGAAAAGCTCTGCCTGATGAAGAATTGAAGTCTAGACTTTCTTGGAATTTATGTGATTGTTTTCAACAACATACTGGAAGGTCACCTTTGCCTTATTGTGATGCAAAATCACCAATGACTAAGTGTTTACAGAAGTTAGATAGTGATGTTCAGAAGATATATTTGGAGTTCTATATTGAAACTTTTGCCATTTGCCATCAATTGCAGTAAGTTTTCTCATTTAAGTCTTCTGCTTTTTTTTTTTTTGCTTTAGTGGAAGTTACAACTTGTTTGGATAATTGTTACGCATTGTTTCATAATGTATCAGAGGAGTTTTGTGCCCTTATGTCTCTCCCTACCATGGTTTTTGCCTTAGTGGAAGTTATAACTTGGCTGGATGATTGTTACATATCGTTTCATAACGTATTGACTGTGAGTTCAGTTGGTTTTGTAGAGAAGTTTTATGTCCTTATGTCTCTTCCTACCCCTTTCTCTACTTTAGTGGAAGTTATAGCTTGTTTGGATCATAGCATATTGTTTTGTGAGTTCAGTTGGTTGAGAAGAAGAGCTTTATGTCCTTATCTCTCTCCCTACTAGTTTTTTTTTTTTTCCGCTTTAGTGAAAGTTATAACTTGTTTGGATAATTGTTATGTATTGTTTCATAACATACTGTACTGTGAGTTCAGTTGGTCGAACAGAGGAGTTTTATGTCCTTATCTCTCTCCCTACCATTTTTTTTGCTTTAGTGGAAGTTATAACTTGTTTAAATAATTGTTATGTATTGTTTCATAACGTACTACTGTAATGTGAGTTTAGTTGGTCGAACAAAGGAGTTTTATGTCCTTATCTCTCTCCCTACATTTTTGTTTTGCTTTAGTGGAAGTTATAACTTGTTTGGATAATTGTTACGTATTGTTTCATAACGTTTTGTACTGTGAGTTCAGTTGGTTGAGAAGAGGAGTTTTATGTCCTTGTGTGTCTTCCTACCATTCTTTTTGCTTTAGGGGAAGTTATAACTTGTTTGGATGATTGTTACGTATTGTTTCATAACGTATTGGGACAATTATCTAGGATGTTAATATTCTCATGTTCTCGGTACAATTTAATTTCATCTATATTTTGATGAATATAATATTTGGATGGATAATGTTATTTTTTGTTGTTAGTATAATGCCATACTAGAGGATATAGTTATTTCTCTCTTCAGTTTTTGTTTATTCTCTTGTGATACGACAATATTATTATACTGTAGTTACTGTTCTTTTTTCAGAATGCTTTGTTATTTTATCTTTTATCTATAGTATTTTGTCGTGGCTTCTTCACCTCTAGAGTTCTTTTCCCTAACTACTTTCTATGCTTTACCTTGAGTCAAGGGTCCATAGAAAATAACCTCTCTATCCTACTTTAACAGTAAGGTCTGCGTACACACTACTCTCCTAGACTCCAATAGTTACACTTGGTATGTAGTCGTTATTGTACATAATGCCACACATCAACAATCTGAAAAATAAGCTTACGATATTTTATAAAGAACATCAAATAGTAAGCAAAGGTAAAGTGAGAAAAAGAAAGGTTAAGGTCAGACCAAAACGATCAATACATAAAAATGTGATCTTCGTTGTTACATGACGATGAATTTAACAATACTATACTATACACTAGGTGACAACCATCTAAAGAAGTTAATAATTTCAGGAGGGAAGCATGGAAGCATGTAACAGAGAGGCTGGTGAATAGTTTGAAAGATTCTGCTGAATTTGCTGAGGAAAAAATAGAGAACATACTAAATGTTGGGAATTTGCTATTGGAAAACTCGAAATATGTTGAAGAATATTTAGCCTCGATTGATGTTCGTACACAACAAGTAGCAGAGACTTCCAAGAACATTGAAGGCCGGGTGAACGCTGTGTTGAATCAGTCAGAAGTAATATTGGAGCAGTCTAAAGTGATAGCCTCTTCCCAACAAGAGTTGAACGAAGGCCAGGCGAAAATGAAGGATTCTTTGCATGAAAACATGGCGATAGTTCAAGAATCGTATACTAGTTTAGACCATGGGATCGATGGTTTAAGGACTAAAACGGAGGACATTGAGGACGAGATTGTGAAAGTTGGAGATGAAATGAGTGTTAGGATGGATAAATTGCAGAGTAAAGCTAATGATATTGGGGATATTGCTGGCCAAGCTTTGGATAAACAGAAACAACTTTTGGATGGACAATTGAAAGCTCTTGATGACCTTCGACTCCTCCATAAATTTCAGTCTCAAGCACTTGAAGAAAGCAGGTAAAAATCATCGCCTATATCGCGTTGATGGGTAGGTAGGTTACTTCTTGTCGTAGGTTAACTTAATCTGATAGTGTAAAACATTCTTTAGTGCACTCTTGACAATTTCTGAAGGAGGGCCTTGGAGGGTCAAAGGTTCAAGCCTTGGAAACAGCCTCTGGCAGAAATGCAAGGTAAGGCTGCGTATGATAGATCCTTGTGAGGGGCCCCTTTCTCGGACCCTGCGCATAGCGGGAGCTTTAGTGCACCGGCCTAGCCCCCACTCTTGACAATTTCCGCGATATTTGAGGATTGATGTAATGGTATATGTTGTACTTCTACAGGGGAACTCTGGAACAATTGGCTCAATTCGGGCACGAGCACCATAAGGAGCTTCTTAGAAGGCAGAAACAACTACAACAAACTCATGATCATCTAGTTGAGAAATCAAAATCAATATTAGCTGCTCAGGTTTGTCAATTTAAGGTATCAAATCATCATATTCTTGTACTTATTCATTAATTTCATGAAATTGTGTCAACAGGAAACTTTTGAGTCTAAACAAGCAAGCATGTTTCTTGCTTTAGAAAAGCTATTCACCTTGCACAATGCTATGCTTCTTGAATCAAGAGTGATCAAAGCTTTCTTGCTTTACTCGTTATCGATCTTTCTTCTCTACATGTTCACCAGCACAAAGCAGACGTATGACGTGAGACCTAGGTTATACATAGGTAATGTATCACCACATCTTTCAAAAAGATGATCTTTTTACTCCTTATTCTTGAAAGTTTTAGCGTCCTTGAGCACTGGAAGGGCGCCTGGTTTCCAACCTGGCGCCCTTCTAGGGCAAAACCAGCTTTGTTATTTCACTAATTTGATTGATTGTCATAATCTTTTCTCATCATTTTCTTGCTTTATTGTAGGATTAGTACTCACATTCTTGATTGAACTAGCCATACTTCGATACGGATCATACGAAATGGAGAATCAAGCATGGATTGTGAGCATAGTTAGGTCACTATTTGTGCTACTATCCTCATGCCAACTTCTATATTCCATTTGGACATACAGGTATACACATACAAAAAACCAGAACATAAGCTCAAAAACTTCTTTTTTAAGCATCATAACAAATTTTTCATGTCTTTCGTTAACAACCTCTCTATCTCTGTGAGGTAGTGATAAGGTTTGCGTACATTTTACCCTCCCCAGACCCTATTTGTGGGATTTCACTAGGTATGTTGTTATTTATCATAACAAATTTTCATATAAAAAATTCTTGCAGAGATTATGAAGTGCTGAACTATATGATGTTACAAACACTAGTAGAGAAAGTCGATGGAATTCAAAAACACAAAGAGTACTTGTCATGGGAAATGGAGAACGACGATTCGGACAGTGAAGTGGATTGGTCTTCATGGATTGAAGCAGAATTACCAGAAGATGTTGATAAATTGAATGATCCTGACTTTGTATTACCTGAAGAAGTTGGTGAGAATTCAGTTGAAAGCAAGTCAATTACAAGGAGATACAACTTAAGAAATCATATTTTGACATATTGAAGGTTCTTTAACACGTTGAACTTGGTCACTGGTTCTTAGTTTAATGTTATCTCTTATATACTAATGTATAGTACTAGTTATCTGTGTAGTTTTGGGACTTGGACTCCATATATGTGTTAGTAATTTTTGGTAGATACTCTTATCTAACACCTCATGTCATTAAGAGCACCATCGTTGAAGGATGGTTCGGTGCACATTCTTAGTTGAAAAGTACGTGGTTTACAAATATTAAATGTGTGTTCATTATCATGAATGTATATATAATTTTACGCACTATTAATACAATTGAGAAGAAAATTTACATCCTATGTGATAAATTTTTGACTCCGCTACTGATTAGAGAACCTTACAAAATATATACATTTTTTTTAATTAATGTGGTTCAAATCTAATAGAGACGAAAACATAGTAATGCGTTCTTCTTGTTATCTAAGTCTTGACGAGAAGAGTTATCTGATATTAAAATAAAGAGATTTAATTATTGGATTAATTTATGATGGGAAATTTTTGGTTTTTCCTTTATTAGTCAATACTTTAGTCACTAGTTAATTTTACCAAATTAAATGAGGTTGCATCAAACATAAAATAATTTTAAAATGGAAGTTTCTTGTTTTTAACTAATTTCCTACTTTTTGTTTTCTGATATATATTTTGTTGTAAGAACTTTCTTATATTAAAGTTTTTTTTCTGTCTATTACTTCCAATAGAATATCATATTATAAAATGCAATTTAATTACTTCCTTCGATACTTTCTTCCCAAGTCTGGCCAAAACGTTTATATACACTTTTGATTTTGATTTTATTTTTAATATACGTATAACTAGTAAATTACATTCTCTTTCAACGTGATATGATTGTCCGTATTGGATCAAGTCTTGTGATTCTTCTGAAGGCTCGAAGAGTTATTAACAAATATCGTGAAATAGTTGAGGTGCATAAATTGGCTTAGACACTATGATTGTTATTATCTAAAAAAGTTGGTAATGTTTTATTTATCATCTATTTTCTTTGTTTCAGTTCCCCCCCCTCCCCCCCCGCCCCCCTCTCCAAAACTTTTTTTCCTTTTAGTTCAATTAAAAAAGATCGAGAATCTCTTTTTGTTTTTTTTAGCATTTTTTTATTTTTCATTTCAACATTAGAATATTTTAATATTAAAGAATATTTAAATACATTTGATATATTCATAAATTAGATTACAAAATTGAAAAATCTACTTTAATTTTTAAAATTTCATATTAAATCAAAATAAGACAAACAAAGTGAAATTGAAGAGTATTAAATTAAAGCAAGACGTATGGATGCCCATGGAATCACCGTATGATATATGTCGTGCCATGATGTGAATAAGTTCTTCTAAAAATATATGATAAGATGGCACAATATATATCATACGGTGATTTCATAACAGAAGCTTAAAGCATCAGATCCCATGTCTACGCCCACACCCACACCCCTCCTCTCCCCTTGTGGTGATACTAAGTGAAACTTGTACCAAACTTTTTCAAATGTAGAGATTATTAGCAAGGAAGAATTATAGACCCTCTCTTGGACCCTTGTCACTTAGGCCAACCTAAAAATTCCATTGGCAAAATTTGTGACCACGTAAGTCTTTAATAACACACTCCAAATACCACTCATAACAAATTTTAGATTATTTACCTATATATATATATATATATATATCCCCTTTCCTTCTCTTTCTCCAAATTTGTTACTCCACTTAATTATGTGGCTCTTAAAATTCCACTTTTTCAACTAGGTAAATACACCAAAATCCAACAAAGAGTACAAAATTAGTTTCTTTTTTCTTTAATATAAACATACACAAACACACACACACACAAAAGAAAAAAAAGATTACATTTCCAAGAATTGGGAAAAATGGTGATATCTACATTGTTGAAATTTCTATATCCTCCACCCCCATCTTTGTTTATTACTACAATGTCTGTAATAAGCTTTGTTTCATTAGCAAATGGTGGATTATCAGAAATCAAAGGGAAGCATATGCAATATTCCAAGTTCTTTGGAACAATAAAAAATGAAAAAAAGGCAAAAATTGAGAGTAAAAAAGGGATGCTTTTGTTATATGGTCCTGCATTTCTTGGTGGTCTTTCATCTTTTGCAATATTTCCAGATGGGGATTTAAGATTTACTTTGGTTTGTTCTGCTTTAACCATACATTTCTTCAAGAGATTGTTTGAGGTACTTACTCTTTAATTAGTCGTCTTATATTACCTTTTTTTAATATTCCGAGCGATCGTTTGATATGGTGTATAAGAATAATACCAACTATAGTATTGAGTTTTTAATACTATATACTATGGTATTGAATTATTAATGTTTGATTATTTTATATTCATCGGTTTGTTCTAATATTATTCAGAGGTAGGTTTTGTCTTTAATCAAACTTGTCCATATAATAATATAATCTTGATATTGTTGATAATATAAGTTCTCATGTATTAGTTATATACCTCATAATATTGAAGTTGATATAGTGGATAAGTAGTATTACTTTCGTTTCACATGAGGTGGATATTTTTTATTTTACTCGGTATTAAGAAATTATTAATAGATTGATTAATTTTATTATTTTGTACTTTGTTCATATTAATTATTAATACCAGAAAATTTTATATTTTTAAAATTTGTTTAAACTTTTAAAGATCATATTAATTGTAGAAATAAAATTAAAAAAAAATTAATTCTATTCTAATTTGATTTAGTAAATTTTAAGTTAATTATATTGATTATAGCCTATAGGGTTACTCCTTCTGTATTCCTAGAAAATGTTAAAAAAAAAAAAAAGAAGTTGAAAGACCTTTAAGATAATTGCTCAGACAATTTGTTATGACAAGGGGTAAGTTGGAAAAAAAAAAACAAGAAATGACACTTTCTTGATGTTTTTAACATCACACTTGTAATTTTCCTATTCCAAAAAGAATGATTTGATTTTCTGTCATAAAATTTTAAAAAATAAAAATAAAATTTAAATTTATTTTTAAAGTTAAAATTATGACAAATATATCAAAATGCTCTTTAATCTATTTTAAGTCTCTATTAATATACTTAAATCATGTAATCTTAACTTGTTGAATGATCAATTTTCATTTGGTCTATATGATTTAGGAAAGGCATAGGTTCTACTAGAGATTATCATTATCTTAATTTCACACTTTGTATGAGATATGATATCACAATTCAAATTAACTTAGAGAATTGGTATTAAAGTCCTAAAAAACAATCCTATCCTCTGGTGGACACACAATTCAAACTAGGACAATGTGGTCCAATTATTATTTCAGTGTATTTATAGCCTTATGCCCCTTAGAACATGAGAAGCAACAAGATCAACCACTATGTAGTTTTGGTACTTGTGAATGAATGTGTTCTTTTAATAGCGGTAAAAGTTGTGGTGCATTGGTAAATATTCTTCTTTTTGTAATAAAAAATTTTGACTTATGCATGTTATTTTAACTCTTTAGAAATGTCACCTGGTGTATTTGATTGGATCTTCCAAAACTAATTCATTTTTTAGATGATCCAATATGTGAGTGTGACATCATTTTAGATAATCTCAAACATAGGTCTCTTGCTCAAGTCGCCTTTGATAGCTCAAAAATGGTACTTCTAAGTGCAAATTAACTCTAATTAGTCTGGTCCCAAAGCGAATTCTAGATATATATTGTGGATTGGAAACATCGAAAAAAGTGTCCTTTTAACTTTTGGAAAAGCTAAACTAGCTAGTCTCTTTAAGTCTATTGTTATAATATACTTCCTCCGTCTTATTGAATGTGACACTTTTTCATTTATCACGATGTTTAAGAAGAAACTAAAACTTATTGTCTAAGACAATCTTTTTCATTAAGGGGAAAAAATGAATTATATAGTTAAATTACTTTTAATTACAATAAGGTGAGTAGGTGACATTCTCTTTAGGACCCTCTAAAAAAGAGGGTGACACATAAAATGCGACAGATGGAATAACAATTTCAGGATTAGACTTACAAAATTAATTTTGAACAAATCCTAATTTTTTTTTAATTTTATTTTTTGATTGTAGGTCCTATTTGTTCACAAATACAGTGGTTCAATGGATGTTGAAGCTACAATTGCAATATCATCTAGTTATTTCCTCTCCACAATTACCATGATTTATTGTCAACACCTTACTCAAGATTTGCCACAACCATCTATTGATCTCAAGTATGGTGGATATATAATATTTTTGGTTGGTATAATTGGCAACTTTTACCATCATATTTTACTCTCTAAGTTGAGAACAAAAGGTGAAAAAGAGTACAAAATTCCTCAAGGTGGCCTATTCAATTATGCAATATGCCCACATTACCTCTTTGAGATTCTTATATTTATAGGAATTTCTTGCACTAGTCAAACATTATATACAACTTCATTCACTTTGGGCACTACATTTTACTTGATGGGAAGGAGCATTGCTACAAGAAGATGGTACAAATCAAAGTTTGATGATTTTCCAAATGATATTAAGGCACTTATTCCTTACATATTTTAGGATACTTGCTAGGATCTTCAATTTTTGTTTATGTGCCTATGTTGAACAAGTATTATAACATGGGTATGAGTTATTTATGTGGATTCTTTAAAATATTCTGAATATTACTTGCTCTGTCTCATTTTATGTGACTTTTTTTTAGTTCGTCTAGAAAAGAATGTCATCTTATTGTAGTTAAAAACATTTTTAGCTTTAAAAATCTTTTACCCTTGATGAAATGATTTACAACCACATAAATATCTTAGGATTGTTATAAGCCACAAGTTTTAAAAGTATTCCTTTTTATTTTCAAATATCGTACCAAATCAAATAGTGCTACATAAAAAGAACGGAAAGAATAATAAAAAATTAATTATTTTGTTAGGGCTACACTTACTTTGAGTTTGAAGATGCAATGATTTTGTAAGGGATTCTTGACAGGAGCTTCAAATTAGTGTATTTTTATGTTTCAACTACCATCCTCAAGCACAATTATCATCATTGTATATTATTAGAACAATTAGAACTACCACTAGTCACAATTTACAATTATCATTACCGATAAATCATTATCACAATCATCACTAGTGACAATCATCAATCACCGCGTTATATTTCGTCAATGAATGCTATTATTCACCACTATTATTAGCTTTTACTATCATCCACCACAATTATCAATCATCAACACTAACTACTACCATTAACATCTACCACCAACTACAAACCACTAGCTACTGTCAACATTTCACCATATGTCAATTATCATTGCCAACCGTCACCTATAACCACCATCGTTAGCCACCACCATTGTTAGAATTCAAATATTTTCTTGATGTGTATTAAGAGATTAATTTGGACTCTCGGACTTTTTTAAAAAAAATTCGATTTCTGTAGGGTATATAGATGTATTTTTAATTTAATATTTTATTAAATTTATATTTCTTAATTTTAAAATAAAGAAATTTTTTTACTTTCAAGTATTTAAATAAACAATCTTAATTATATATTAAGTATTCAAATATTATCTTAGTAATTCAACTATGTATTCAGATATCTAAATCTTAATATTCATATATTTATTCAGATTCAAATGTTGTAATCTTAATAAAAATAAATATAAAATTAGGTTAATTTACAAAATATTTTTTATACCCTCTAAATTTCCAGTAAAGGCCCTTTTGTGCACTTGCATTTTCAGTGTTATATGTAGTAAAATACATATGGCTAATGATATGATTGAGAATTTAAATGGTCGATAGTTATTTATCGTGGCAAATAGGACCCTTTGCATCAATAGACAAGAAGGGGAAAGAATAGTATCCACAAAGTCAAATATTTATAAATATTCCTTAACATATATAAATAAATGAGGAAATCGCCTAAAAATTATTTAGTCCATATAAGTTTGTAGATATACTCTACATCCTTAACTAGAGGCCCAATGAAATGGTAGGGAGTAAGTTGGTGGGGGTAGTAGGTGAGGTGGGGTGGGGGTTCTAATAAAAAATTTATGCTAAAATAAATATCTAAAAATAAATTTCTAAAATTTAATCCAATGTTTAGATTATAGAGTCAAACGCTAGAGGGAGAAGGACTAAAAACATTTCTGAATTTAGCGCAAATTATTAGTTTTATTTTCGAACTATTGATAGTTTTAAAAGTTAAAAACCACTTCTCTATTTGACTAATTGAATTTAAATACACCCCTAATCTTGTAATATAAATAAAATATACCCCTAATTTTCATCAAATTTAGGATATTTCAAAGGAACACTCCTTTCATTTTTTATTAAGATCCTCATGCTCGTACAGTTTGAGACCACTTGCTATGTCATATGGCAGATCATAGCAGATTAAGGGTGTATTTTAAGTTTAATTAGTCAAGTGAAGGATATTTTTAAAACTGACAATAATTAAGGAACCAAACTAATAATCCACGTCAAGTTTAAAGATATTTTCGATAGTTCCTGCATTTTAAAATTACCTTTTGCTCGTATTCCTAGTATAGTATATTGGTATATCTGAATTTCACATTTTCTTATTATCATTAGCCAGCCATTTGCAAGATACTATTGTTCTAAAAACTTGAGTCCTCAAATATTTCATTTTGTCCTTTTCTTCCCCCTTATCCAACAAAAATCAATCCCCACACATCCTAAACAATAGACAAAGAGAAGAGATAAACCAATTCTTTTGGTCATGGCACAAATACTTAGTGAAATATTATTTCAAGAACCAAATTCAATCTTCATCAAAGTTATGATAGTGATGAATACAATATTTTCAGCAATATTGTGTTATTCAGAAGCCTCTGGAAAACAAAATCTTGAGTATTCAAAGTTTTGGAATGTGAATTCTCAAGAAAAAGCTAAAATCCCAAGCAAAATGGGGATGATTATTGGTTATACTCCTAGTTTAATTGCATGTTTAAGCTCTTTTTGGATCTTCCCAAATGATGGAATCAGATTTTTCATGCTCAATTCTGCTTTTACAATTCATTTCTTCAAAAGACTTCTTGAGGTAAATTACTAATTTACCCTTGTTGAGGAGAGTGTGTGTATATATATATTTGACATAATATATAAATGTGTTCTACTGTCCTTTAACTTAACCTAAGTTGATATTTATACCCTCCATTTGGACTTGCACGAATCGACGATTAAGGTTGTATAAAATTGAACAAGTAGACAAATATATCCTATATGACAAACTGCAAACTAGTTGAGTGTATCTCACGCATATTGTCATGTAGGACGTGTATGCCTACTTGTTCAATTTTATATAAGTTTTAAGTATCTACTTGTGCATATTTAAAATTGAGAAATATAAATATCAGATGTGATCAAATTAAATAATTTGTTTATGTATCATGTTCATAATTTTATTAAAATTTAACTTATATACACCAATATGACTAAAAAAAAGAGACTTGTAATTTTGAAAATGTGGCAGAATATAAAAGTTACTTGATAGTGAAAACATCTTTGTACCAAGGCATATTAATTTAGGGTTAAAATTTGATTTCAATCCTTGTGATATATGTCATAAGCCTTGATTTTGTCTAATGTTAAGTAAAAGACAAGATTAGCTCATTCAATTTCATCAAGATGTAAGCTAAACCTTTATCTTTTCTCATCTAATGTGTTTTGGATTATCAGACTGTTTAGTTTAGATTCGCACAATAAAGAATTTATTATTTGCTTTCATGAGGTAGGGATAAAAAAAATGTACACTTTATCTTTTTCAGATCTAATTTGTAAAACTACACTGAATATATTCTACACATTTTGCAGGTTTTGTTTGTGCACAAATATAGTGGTTCCATGGCTATGAATTCTGCAATTACTATTTTGTCAAGCTATTTTATAGCTTTTTCAAGCTTGATATATATTCAACACTTGACTAAAGGATCAACAGAGCCAAATATTGACTTGAAGTATTTTGGTTTTATTGTATTTTTAGTGGGAATTATTGGCAATTTTTATCACCATTTTCTCCTTTCTAAGATGAGGAAAAAGGGTGAAAATGGCTATAAAATTCCCAAAGGTGGCCTCTTTAGCCTAGTTATATGCCCACATTACCTTTTTGAGATTGTCACATTTCTTGGTTTTTCTCTTATTAGCCAAACTTTATTTTCTTTTTCTTCTACTATAGGGACATTATTTTATTTGATGGGGAGGAGTTATGCTACTAGGAAATGGTATCTTTCCAAATTTGAAGATTTCCCTAGAAATGTCAAGGCTTTAATACCTTTTGCATTTTAAATGAATTTATGAGTATATATGAGCCTATGGTTATTGTTGAAATGCTAGTTAAATTCATTGTTTACTTTTTATAGTTGATATGTATAAATCAGAGGATTTTTAAAAAAGAGCAAATATTTAAAATGTAATAAAGCAAAAAACTATAGTTTGCTAAAATTACAATTTATAGCTACATAGTATAGGAGAGAGGCGTGTGAGATCAAGACAGAC
>JAPFFP010000008.1:1642361-1652863 GCA_026153255.1 Solanum medicagineum | reverse complement strand
ATTTGTCAAATTATATGTGTATATTTGTCAAATAATTGTATATGTGTAACTGATATACATATATATTTGTATATCTGGCAAGCGAGAATGGGAGAGGGAGGAGAGAAGTGAGTGAGAGAGGATAGAGAGTAGAGAGAAGCGAATTTTATATGTATACTTGTTGAATTGAATAGGTATATCTGTCAAATAATTGTATATATACAACTGGTATACATATATATTTGTATATCTAGCACGAGATTGCAGACAGAGAGAGAAGAGAACGGCGAGACAGAGGAAGAGAGAAGAGAAAAAATAGCGATAAAACCCTAACTATAACTATAAATTATTTTTTTTTTAAATAATAGTGGTATAATGTAAATACATATCATGTATTTGCCTAGTTACGTAATTTACCCTATAAATTATACACAATTATACATCTTTTCACCTTTTTTTAATTAAAGCAGTTAGTGGATGACTATTTGTATTAAGACACAATATAAAAGTCAACATCTTAACTTGGCCTCAACTAATAATTAAATATATTCAAACTTTGAAAATGCATATCTAGACATTTTGACTCATCCTCATTATGTCTCATGGAAACTTAATGCTGATGAGACACACATAAACTTTGAGGTGCATAAATGATCATTTGTAGTTTGACTTAACTGACCATAGTAAGAACGAGTTGAGGTGTTTATGTGTGAATCTGCAAAATTGAAATGTTCAGTTGTGGACTACTTAAAATATTTATTTAAGTACTATATATGTCTTGTGTTAAAACTTCAGAAAATTACATAGAATGTCCATCAAATGTGGTGATCTTGATCTTTTGTCCTCCATAAGAAACGTCTTACAAAAATACCTTTTTTTCATTTTAAGTTGACTCAAATTACACCTCTTCTGGGAGATATTTTTACAAGATATTTTTTATAAGGGACAAAATATTAAGAACACCTCTTATGAGAGTATTTTTTAACATAACTCCGTTAACTCTTTATTTAGAGATATCCCTAATATTTTAGCATAAGTGAATTGGGCCGATTCAAGTCCAGCCCAATACTAATTGAACTACTTTTAGTTTAGAGTTGACCCGAACTCAACCGTATTTGAGTTTGCCACAGCTTGAGCCAACTTTTAGTTATTTTTTTTTAAAAAAAAAAAAATTATATAGGTGTCATATTAAATAATCTCAAATGACTATTAGCATAACAAACAATATTAATTAGTTATTTAGCTTTTCTTTTAGACTAAAAAGGGAAAATTGAAAAATTATAAACTTAAACATGTTCTAGTGACTAATTATACATATAACAATAAGCACTACCTTTTTTTTTGTTATTGATTTATGAATCTCTTTGAGATTCTAAAATAAATAAGATGCAGGATTAACGTTGAGACATTTGAATTTGAATGTGTTACATATATGAGAGTGTTTTGCGTAAGATTTAACGATATTGAAATTTTATGCTGATAGTCCTTCAAAAAAAGACATCTTAAAGTTAAAGAAAAGAAAGACAAACTACAAAAACTTATTTTTTAATGGTAACATGTATGTATTATCATGGAAACAATGTCTATTAATGTTTACTCTTTTTCGTGAACAAAGTTGACGCCTTGAAAGTCAATCTATGTCGGTGTTCAAAATGAATTTTCTTCGAATCATTTAATCGCATCCTCTATCTTCATCGACTTTTCTCCTTCCTTCAATTTATTACATATACTCAGATCTAGAATTAACGCTTTCAGAATTCTCACGAAGTAACATTTGATATAAAGAATATCTCTCATCACTTAAATTATGTCATTTCAATGCAAACAACCGTGCTTACAAGAGGATGAATGAAGTTAACTATCCGTTCTTTCTTCATTACTTTATGTACGATCTGTGAAAAGAAAGATAAAAGATAATTTATAATTTTTTACATATACATAACTCAATATTCATCAAAATACTTGTTTCATGTTTGGATGTTAAAATTTATTGTTGATGGGAATTTTCCAATCATAAAACAATATTTTCCTTGAGTCAAAACTCAAGCTTTTTTCATCTTTCACTTTCCACTCAAAGCTCCATCATATTGCTTTATGAATATGAAAACAAAGGTATGTCTGTTAGCTATACAATTTCTAAGATAATTTTTTGTCATTTGTCCGTCTTCCTTTTTAATTCTTTTTCTCAAATTTAATTTATAAAACATTCATCTTTATATGTTTTTCTTTTGATCCATACTTTTTTTCCTCTAATTTCTAGATTTTGCTGCATATATTAACTATACGCCATAATGAAGAGTAATAGGGATATAATATTTAGTGGATATCTACATAATATTATGTATTTCATAATAAAAAGGTCTTATTTTCTTTCTTAGTCATGAACTTTATCTATTATTTTAAAACTTTGAATTAAACCACTTAAAATATTCATATTTACCAATAAATTTTTTTATAATAAAACCAACATACTATATTGCAAAAAATGACTAATATTGTATTAACTTGAAAAAATCTAGGCCAAATATAAAATAAGAAATGCAACATATATTTTTTGCATAAATAATTATATACTATAAACATGTTCTAGAACTAGTACTAGTGCACTTTTCATCCTCCCTCAAACTTTTACCTTTTTTTTAATATTAATTTTGTATATGATTTTATGTATAAAATGTTCAATTGTATTTTTATATATTTACTAGAAATAATAATTCACATCAGAAAAAGTGGAAAAAAAATAAATTGTTCTATTTAGTAAAAATATTATTATAGCTAGAATCAAAAGTTTCATCAAATTAATTTAATATACAATAGTATACATTTTTTTTTCCCACAACATTATATGTATAGGTGTTGTTAGCTTAATCACAATAATATTTTTGGTGAACTAAACGAAGTGTTCTTTTTCTCACATTATTTTAAATAAAATCACTATTATATATATAAAGATGATTGGACTTGTCATACAAATTACAAACAAAATAAATATTAAAAATAAGAAATTTTAAAGAGGATAAAAAAAAAATATAAAGATGATTGAACTTCTCATACAAATTACAAACAAAATAGATATTAAAAATAAGAAATTTGGAAGAGGATAAAAAAAATCAATATTATAAAAATGAGAAACTATTAATTCTTCGTATAAATATTTTAGAATAACTTTAAATCTTTTAACTTAAATCAAAATTAATTGCATGGTCCCACAAGCCAATATGTTAAATTAATTTCATGTGGAAAGATATAGCCTTTGTCCCTAGGAAATTTCAATGAATCCATTAATTATTTATTTCTAAACTTTACAGAATAAGATCATTGTTCTAATATAATAACCGTATTTAAGATATAATTAATTATGATCATCAATAATATTGATTAAATGAAACTTAAATGATAAGTAACTCTTGATTATGATCATCAATAATATAAGAAAAACACGTTGGAGCTCCACAACATTTTAATAATAAAATATATCTGAGTGTGGTGATAGAGTAATGATGATGTTTAAATGATAGTATTTATATTTTTATAATAGAAAGAATATATTGTTATGATAGTGCAACGGGTGATGATCAATCGGGTTGTCAGGATTTTTGTTAAAGAAATTTAAAAAATAAACACACAAATTGAATAAAAAATATTTAATATCTATTATATATATATATATATATAATTATTTTTACTATATATAAATAGTATAATTTTTACTAAAAAAGATTCTGATGAACTCTGTAATCTCAACGTGGCTTCGCCACTAATAATGATGATGGAGAGAAATATCGGCCAAATATTAATTCTTGTTTTTCTTTCTAAATAATATATAGTAAGTTTTTGTATTTAAAAATTATAAGGAAATACTTAAGTCAATGTAGTTAATGATTTAAAATGTTCTTAAGAAATTAAAAAAATATAATTAGATAAAACTTAACTCAAAAAGGTCGCACGTATTAAAAACCTTGTGTATGAGCAACACCTAACCACTTCTATTAAGTACACTGGTCGTGAAGAACGATAAATTTGGATCTTTGTAGACAATTTTTAAAGTAAATAGAAATAAATTAATCAGATGTCAACATAGATAATAAAAAATTAATTTAAAAGAGATAAGCTTAAGTACTTTTGAGATAACATTGAATATTAGTTGTTCCGTCCAATTTTACTTGACACTTATTAATTTGATATAAATATTAAGGAGTAATAAATAATAGAGTAATTTTACCAAATTATCCTTTGAATAAAATAAATACGATGTATTGAAAAATATAATAGAAAAATGACTATAATTAATACCAAGGGTAAATTAGGATTTAAGTGTAAAATTGTCTCTTGATTTTTATAAAGTGGACAGATATTATTGAACATCTCAAAATAGTACAGGGGCCAAGTAAAGTTGGACGAAGGGAATACTTTTTATTATTTGTTTTATGGTATGATTTAGCACATGAGACTGCTTTTTCCTTAATTAGAAATTTTAAATTCGAATTTTGAATATAAAAAATTCTTGATAGAAAGCATTCTTCCTCAAATATAGTCTTATTCAAATTCAACATAATTGAGCCTAATATAAATACTAGACATCAAATGAAAAATGAAAAATTATTTTATTTAATAGAGTCACAACAAAATATTTCCTTCTTTTTTAGAGGGGAGGGTGTTCATATCCCCCCCCCCCTTTTTTAATCTATTGAAAATGTACTTAAAAGTATTTTTTTATGTTAATCAAATTAAAAATAAAAAAATAAAATAATCAACTAAATAGTAAATACTCACTAAATATATTTTTTCAATTATACATGTAAAGGGACTCAATATCAAAACGCATCAAGAAGGAGTTGCTTAAACGACACTTGGATCATCTCTATTTTAACTTATATCGAGTTTGAGTGATCAGGAGAATAAAAATTATACTAAATTAGGAAAAAAGTATTTAGATATATAAAATATTAATTTAAGTTAGATAAATGAAATTAAAGAAAATTGGAATACTTTTTGATTAATTAACTCATCTTCTTTTGGGAAGTGACGTAAAAGGAAATTCAATTCCCATTTGTACACACCCAAACTATTATAACATTATAAATAAGACTGATGATCTTTTTCTAAATTAAAAACAAGAAGATCTGAAGAAGAAATGTTTCAAAGTTTTGTGTTTGAAGAGCCATCTTCAATCATCACAGCAATAACTGTGATGACTTTTTTGTTTTTATCTTGTTTGGGTATCTCTGAAATTATAGGGAAACATCTCCAATACTCTAAATTTTGGAATGTTAATACCAATTCTGGTTCCTCTACCAGTAGCAATTTTCTTCAGGGCAAATTGTCTAGTAAAATTGGGATGTTGTTATTGTATACACCAGCTTGTCTTATGGGTTTTGCTTCATTTTTGATGTACCCAGATGGTGGAAAGAGGTTTATGTTGCTTAAATCTGCTGTTACTGTACATTTCTTCAAAAGGGTTCTTGAGGTAAATTTCTTTTTCTTCCTCTTTCTTTGTGCTTGAATAAGTTTTTGGTAAAATAACTAGCTGAGATGGTCTGGACATGTGAGGAGGTACGAAAAGTTGGTGATGGATGGTGAGTATTAGGGTGAGGTGATTAGGCGGGACCTCATGTAGTTTCAGCTTACCGTGTGTTGTCTTCTTGTTATTTATATTAGTAATTGGTGAAGTTGTTCCTATGTGATTAGGAGGTCACAGATTCAAGCCGGTAATACTCTATACAATAGATCCTTGTGGTCGGCTCTTCTCTAGATCGTGCGCATTGGCTTTAGTGCAGTGGGCTTGCACTTTTCTAAGTAGTTGTAGTATTGCTTCATTGGGTTTTTCTTTTTTGTCTAGTTATTTCTAATGCTATCTATTGATTCCTTGCACCTTAATTACAGTATTATTTTGTTGTAGTTTATATTCTGTTACTATTTACTATTTGGTTATTATCTCTTGTTTCTAGTACTTCCGTTACTTTCTTTTCTGGACTATTTTTCATTGAGCCAATAGTCTATCAGAAACAGTATCTCATTGGATGTAAGGTAAGGATAAGATCTGCGTAAACCTCACTTTATGGGACTACATTGGTTATGTTGTGATAAATAGGGTTAGTGTATAATTAAGAGAACAGCACCAAGGAAGATTTCAAATTATACAAGCTACAGAGAAGTCCTCTGTTAAATTATATATGTAAATAAACAGATGATCAGAATATTTAATCACTTGAAGCTACACAAAATAGTAAGAAATAGTGAAGCATTTGGACTTGAGTCCTTGGGTAGTATCTCAGGTTCATCTCCCTCCATATAGTATACCAGGTAGCAATTTGAGTGATCTTCCAAATTTCTCGGTACATTTCTGTTGCTTCCCTCCAAACCAATTAAAGAATGTTGCGATTACTGGTTTAGGCATATAGTAGCTAATGCGTTGATTGATTATGTTTTTTCTCAAAATTGTCTCGAGTAAGATATATGAGATATGAGATATCCATTCATGGTGGAAACTAGGAAGGGGCTCTACATCTCGATAGTAGTTGCCAAGACCCAGTGCAGAGTTCTGGTTGAAGCTAAACTTCTCTCTCGATTAGTATACCTAAGCCAATGATCCTACTAGAATAGTTTCATGAAACACTTCCTATAAGTTCTTGATGCGTGCATCCAATAGGCGTAGAAGTCATGAAATGTGCTGAAAACCATGAGATCTCAAATTCATATCCCAACGGAGACAACAAAAACACTAGGTGATTTCTTTTCAGTTGTTCTAGCCTTGGTGGACAGAGCTAGCTAGTATGCTAGCATGAGGTGATAGGTATCCTGTGGAATTAGTCGAAGTTTGCGGCACCACGGGTATTAAGAAAAAAGTTCTTGATATGTTCTCAAGGGTGTACTACACATATTTTTGCCATGGCCAAATTATTTTGCTATTGTACCTACATAGCCATTTGTATAGGAGGCTCCTGTTGTGTAGGTAAGCCTTCAACTATTTGCACCTAGACTATACCATAACTTTTGGTACTATCACATATCCTTCCCACTGTTTCGAATAATATTCGTGTTGCTAGATTTCGCCACTACCAGTCCAGAGATATATAAATTTTCTATCATCCAGTAAGTAAATCTTGATGTTACCTGAGCCCGTAACGCTTCTCTAAGCACATGTATCTACACATGAAATTAGCTCTGTCAGCATTTATATTGCATACAAGATTCCTACTTTGTTCCACCAGTTCATACCATACCAATCAAGGCTACGTTCATCACGATCTAGTGGATTTGAAGTATTCATCTCTGACCAATGCTTATATTAATCCGATTCTGTTATCATCTGTTCATGTACTACACCTGTGTGATTCTTCAAGACGCGCAAACACTACTAAATTACTTTGAGGAGTAACAACGTTGTCCATTCTGCTTTGCAGGTTCTGTTTGTCCACAAATACAGCGGTGGGATGATTCTTGGTTCCGCGCTCCTTATTTCATCCACCTACTTTACGTTTGCTGCAGTCATAATCTATATCCAACACTTAACTCTACAATACACTGAGCCTGAAATCGATCTGAAGTTTATCGGTGTACTGATATTCTTAGTCGGAATCAGTGGCAACTTTTATCATCACTACCTCCTTTCCAAGCTCAGAGGCAGTAAAGAGAAGGGCTATAAAATTCCACAAGGCGGCCTTTTCAGTATGATCATATGCCCTCATTACCTTTTCGAGATTCTTTGCTTTATAGGGATTTCATTCATCTCTCAGACATCGTTTTCGTTTTGCTGTGCTGTTGGTGTAGCTTTATATCTGTCAGCAAGGAGTTATGTTACTAGGAAATGGTACCTTTCTAAATTTGAAAATTTTCCCAAGAATGTAAAGGCTTTGATTCCTTTTGTTTTTTAGAAAATACAGTTTGAAAGTGCTTCTTTGTAAGTATTTGCTCGTCTGGTTGAAAAATGTATTACTTTGTCTTCAAGTCCCACTCTATAATACTCCCTCCGGTCCTTTTTATATGCCGTCTTAGATAGTCCTTAATATATGTCATTTTACAAAATCAATGCATAAATGATACTATTTTTCCTATTTTATCCTTGAAAGTAGGGATGGACCAAGTGAAGGGTGGAGGGGGTTCATCGTCTAAAAATTACACGGTATATTTAAGATAAATTTCTATATTTTTGTATATATATTAATCTTGAACCTTTAACAATAAGCAAAATATAGTATAATGGTATGTCTTTTTTTAAATGAACCTTCATGCTGAGCAAGGTTCAAATTCCACTTAAAACATTACTTTTTAGCATTCCTTTGCAAATTGTAGTTTGTTGCTTTATTCGCAATTTATACTTCTACTATATTTTGAATTCCTGAGTTAAAATTCTAGATCCGTCACTGCGTGATAATTAATGAGCTTTGACTATTGAAATCTAGTATATTTATTATCACTAATTGAAAATATGACTACGAAAAAAAATTATAGAAGAGTAAAATAGTATAGTCACTTTTTTTTTTAATACAAGTGCAATCACAAAAGGTAACATATAAAAAAGGATCATAGGGAGTGTTTTATTTGTCTGATTTATGATTTGTCTCAAAATTTTAAAAAGTAAAAAAAATATGAATTTTTTATGATTTTAAATTAAAGATATTTAAAATATATCAGAATATTTTTTAATTTTGCGATCTTAAATAAATCATGTACTAAAAACGAAAAGTTAGGTCAAATCCTAGCAAAATTTCGGCAAATAATAGACTTATACCTCCAGTAAATATTTTCTAAAAAAAGCATTTTCCTTCGTACCAAACACATTCTTAATCAAAATTTAATTTAATTATTTTTTTAATTATTAAAATTAAAACTAAATATAATATTGTTGTTCTTAACATAAAAAAATTAGAATTTCAAATTGATAAACTTCTCATCTTAATCCCGCCTCTATGTATGGGTCCTTAGTAGTTGGCTATAGACTCTTTGAATAATAGGAAAAAAGCCAAAAATGTCTTTTTACTTTCATCTATTAGTTATAATATTCGTTTATATTTGGGTTTAATTTGATACCTATTATTTAGTTTAGTAGGTCAGGTCGAGTTAAAAGAGGGGAAATTGATTATTTTTGTTTGATTTGAGCTATTTCATCCAAAATAAGGGCATTTCCGCATATTTATATATTATTAATAGGAAGATAGTCTAGCCTATGATCATGTCAAGCAACGCATTCTAGGCACAGATCATTGGTATTGGATGTATCGTTAGGTTGTGCCGAGTCAAATCTACTCTCCCCTTTTTCCGTTGCAGAAAAGAGATCCCTTCCCCTCGCTTTCGAAAATGATGAATATGAAGTCCGGGAGGCTGCAGGTACTATGGATCCTCTGACACCCAATCGGGTTTCTTTCCCCGGTCTCGCCGGTCTTACCTGGCGGAAAGGGAAATCCGTTCCCGGGATAAGTGGGAACATCGCATCATTCATCACTTCTTGGAAGTTGGCATTCTCGGGTCATTTCCTGGCATCGAACAGTCTCTTATCTCTGGATTCAAAAAGCACTTCACCCGACGATGGAAAGGCGGGGGAGAAAAAAGCGGATCGGTTAGTTCTGGGATGATTGATGCATCAACATTAGCAGTTTAGAATTAAAATATGTGTTAGTTTTAGGACAAATTAGTTAAGTTAGTTAATCAAACAAATTTTAAAATAAATTCATATTTTAATAATTTTTAAAAGTTCTTTTTATATTTATTTAACTTTATTTGTAATTATTTGAATATATTAGAGTCTCATATTAGGTACTATTTTAAAATTTATTTTTACATTTCAAAATATTTTTTTAAATGCCAAAAAATGTGCAGTTTTTAAAGAATATATAACTAATTTTATGATTTTTTGATCGACTGTTTTCAGTTTTAACCAAAACTTTATAAAATATTAAAAATATGTATTTTGTATAATATTACCAAATTTAAGTACCACAAAAAATAACAAAGTTTTATGATTTTAAAAGTTATAGTTTTAAAAAATAAAATAATCTTTATTTAAATTTTGAGAAAAAAAATCTAAACAACTTAATTGGCCGTTTTTAAAAGTCCCATTACACTTCCATTCTAATTTCGTTTTTTTTAAAAGATCAAAATTAATTCTTCAATTAAAGTTTTAAATTGCGTTGTAACATAAGTCTAGCGAAATGTAACACCCAAATTTTTTTTAAGCTAAAACTGAGTCATTCTTCGTAGGATATAGCATTTTAGTTACAATTCTTAATTGAGTCAAAGTGTTAAAGTCAAATTCTTAATGTGAGAATAGAATTGGAGAAGATCTAAAGTCACACGAACCCTCTAGTACGAAGCTAAGCTAAAAACTTTCTTAGTGTTTGAGTTAACGTAAGATTTTATAAAAGGTTGGTAGACCAGTGATTTTTAGGTCGTATATATATGCTAGGATCAATTCCTAAGTATTTAAAGTATATTAGATGTGATTTAGAATCATAAGGGATCTTTTACATCAAGCCAAGTTCAAAGAATTTCTAGTAACTAAGTTTTCGTATGAGTCGATAGAAGGG
>JAPFFP010000008.1:1631332-1642261 GCA_026153255.1 Solanum medicagineum | reverse complement strand
TATAGTTGGGTTGTAGGCTGACTTGTCTTGGTGGGATAAGACGAGTGTCATCACGCCTGAATTTCGGGTCGTGACACACAGTGAATTTTAGGGCGATGGAGGATAAGTTATATCTATGTGTGGTTATGTAGGAAGTGATTTGTGTTTGTTTGAATGACATGATGAGCTTGTTCAAGGTCTACAACAAGATGCGTAAGACAAAATATTAATTTGCTTTTAAGTGTTGGAATGACTATCTTCCTTGGAGATTAATTATGAACATACAAATCTATTTGTTACTTGTTAACAACAAAAGAATGATATGATTAACAATTGATTATTAAGTCAAAGTAAATTAGTAATTTAGAAACTCTTGAAGTTTTCTTAAACTTTTAATTATATTGATACTGATTCACAACTCAATTTTACAGTTTCTTTATATATATAATTGCTTCCTTTATTAATTTTTTGGGCTAGTAATCGCTTCCATTATTTGTATAGTTGCATATTGTATAAAATTAAAAAAAAAACAAAACATCTAATATAATATCTCTTACAGATACTACCATCAAGATATGTATATCAAATCCAAAAATAACATTGTTGAAGATGTCCCGAATGCACAATTCCTGAAAGATCATTAGAGTATTGCAAAAGAAAATTGAATATATTATTGTATTAACAAGTTTTGAAGAATCACTATTTGGTTAATTTTTTAAATTTAATTCATAGAAAATTTCTTCTAATTATTAATAAAAAATAATTTTCCTTTTTTACTATTTTCTCTGCCATTTTTTTCCTTATGAAACAATATTACTCCTCACTTACTATTTATTTTTTAAATGTATTTCCGTTGGTTTGTATCACTAACTATACTAGTAGTATAGTAATGAGTTTTTCTTAATAATTAAACTCATTAATTATATAATTAATTTTGAAATTTAACAATATTATAATATTATCCATAATATACTAGTTTTGATAATGACATAAACATATTTTATCCTATAATATAACTAGAAACAAACTTAAGTAATAAACGAAAGTAAAAAGACAGTTTTTACCCTTTTCCCTTGAATAATTAATACATAAACTTTGTTTATATTTCAATAATACAAATTAGATTACTTAATTTTGTGAATAAACTACATAGCACACTTTGATAATTTAAAAGGATCATACATAATGAGATGCTGCAAAACAACTTATTTATAGCCAAAAAAATTAGCAACAAACAAAAAGTGATACAAGTCAACAGATTCCAGATATGTATATATATATATATATCATGCCTCTGGATCCATAGCCAGAATTGTACTGAGATTCATCGGTGTCATGAACTCCGATGAACCACTCATAATTTGTTGCACAATGATCTTGTTTGCCCTCTCGGATGGGTGGAATGGATCCCAAAACGCGTATACATCTCTGTTTGGGCATAAGTTAGAGAGCGGTGTACATAGGCCAAGACCGTTGTATGGTCCTTGACCACAACATGCTACTTTTGATGTTATGAATCCTGAAAAAAGAACAGAAGTTTTTGTCAATATTATAACACCATCAGGGATTCTGAAGTAAAAATTCTGATTCTGTCACTGAACAGGACGTTCAATTTTAAATATCTTACCATATGCTTGTGGATTAGTGATGAAATTAGTGTGCATTTGTTGTGTATTTGCTGCAATGAAGACATTGCTGCCTACTTCTCCGTTTAGGCCCTGCAGCATTCGTGTAAGTTGTGGATTGAACAGTGCTGCAGCTTGTTGCAACTCTGGTGCACATTCCCCGTTCCTGCTACGCTGGGCTAGCTCTGCTGGGACACAACCTAACGGTCCAGTCCCAGTCACGATGACATGACGAGCTCCTAATTCATACACCCTCTACAATAACATTCGAAAGGCAAGTTTCTGTCACGCTAGAAGTTCTCTATATTTTCTACGAATGAAAAAAACATGGGGGGGTATGAGGGGGGTAGGTATTTATGTACCTATAACAAGACTGCATAACATCAATGTGCATTTAATATTATGCTTACAAAGTAGACATTCAATTACTCACAACTACATTAATGTTATCTGAATCTTTCTATCTACTGATATGTCATTTTTAAAAAACAGCTAGCAAATTTAGTTGACAACCAATTGTGTTGGTGAAAAGTTATTTTGTTATAAATGTTATATTGAATGAAGGCTGTGATAGATATGGTCCAGGGAAGAGTCTGACCACAAGGGTCTATTGTACGTAGCCTTACCTTACATTTCTGCAAGAGACTGTTTCCAAGGCTTGAACCTCTCGTCACATGGCAATAACTTTACCGGTTACTCAAAGGCTCCCCTTCGAAACGTGTACTATTAACAAAACGTGTTATACGTACCATCAAGATTTTACGGTATTCTGATATCAAATAAGGGACATAATCTTGCAGAGAATACTGGCGGGATCGCGCAGAATTGGGCACAAGATAATAGTTGTTGACAAAGTCATTGCCTCCAAGAGTCATAAGAACAAGAGCTTGATTTACAAGTCTTTGAGTACTTGCTGCACCAATTAGTCCACTCACTCTACTTTGGTATTGCCTAAAGTAATCCAATTGTTGTGGCATTCTAATTATATTAACCTGCATTGTTCAAATTAAACATGTTTAAACAAAAGAGAATTTAACAAAAACAATATACCCAGTGAAATCCCACAAGTGGGGTCTAGGGAGGGTAGAATGTACGCAGACCTTACCACTATCTCACAAAGGTAGAGAGGTTATTTCCTAGGAACCCTCGTCTCAAAAATTCATAAGCATAATAAACTAGATATGGAAAAAGGAACTAAACAAGAGAAATTAAATGTAGAAAAAGAAAAATATACAAATTGGATGCCAGTGTCATTTAGAATTCCAATTCCAGCAGATGCAAAGTTGGCACCAACAAGAAGCCTTTGTCCATTAAGTGCTGGACTCAAGTAAGGTAGTGGTGATTCTGAAGAACCAATTTGCTGGCCTGAAAAAAGTAAAATATGTAAATGTTATTCTATCGGTGTATAAAAGTTGAATTCATAACATTATATTAAGGTAAAATTGTAATATTTCATTAGTTTCACTACGTAAATTGATAACTTTTACACTATCAGATCATCTGAAATAAGGAATTTCATTTATATACATTTCTAGTGAAAAGAATTGGTATGCTATCAATATACTGAAGTGCATTACTTATAGCAAGTAACTTGTCTTATTTTTATGTTAAGTATAGTTCTATTTTTCGTGGACGGTTACTACTAGTATTTTTAAACTATCTTATGGTGAAAAAATTTGTTATATTGTCAGCATATAGAAGTTAAATTCATTTAAAAAAAAAAAATAGGTAGTATGTCTTTAAAATTAAAGTAGGATAAGTAATTTGAAAAATAAGACAGGTTGTCGTATGCGGTAGGTTGAAATAAGACAGGTTGTCATCTACAATGTCAGTGTTCATAAGTTAGATCCTTTCATAAAAGAGGCAAAAACACACAAAATTAGATTCTAGTGTAAAAAAAAATAATTTGATGCACAAAGTATCCCACATTTATGCATTATCTAGGAGAGGGTCACACCTAAGAGAGTGCAATGTACGTCATTTTATCCTAGCGCAAACATTCGTGACCAAGTCCACAACACAAACTCATTAATATAAGAGGCATATACAAAATTTAAACTCTATGAGTTTAACCTTTAAGGTTCTTCACATTAATTTATTTATATTTTTAAAAGTTACGGTTCATATATCTACTATGTGTTATAGTTTTAATAAATTTTTACGCACAAACTCATGCTATGCATTGAAAATACTAGATTCAAATGAACTCGATGCCTTAATTGTGAATCCGCCCCTGCCTAACACTAATTATATACATAACATCTCACATTCACACAGCGTCTAGAAAAAAATCACCACTCTATGAGTTTAATCTTTAAGGTTCTTCACATTAATTTATTTATATTTTTAAAGTTACGGTTCATATATCTACTATGTGTCATATAGTTTTAATAAAGTTTAACACATAAATTCATACTTTGCATCGAAATTACTAGATTCAAATGAACTCGATATATAATATTCCTGGATCTGCCCCTGCCTAACTCTAATTACATATAGAACATCTCGCATTCACACAGAGCCATAGAAGGACCACCACTCTCTAATAAAGATGTGATGTAGACACTCTATCCTGATGCAAGCATCAGTTTAAAAGTCCCACCGTAGGAGGTAAAGTGCTTCCTAACAAGGGCGACTCTGTAACCAAGGTGACTCAAACTCAAAATCTCTGGTTAAGAATGAAGGAGTACTTATCACTCTACCACAACCCTTATTGGTCCCTTTGACTTATAAATCATATGAAGAAAACATTATTTAAAAACTAACAATTTAAAAAATAGCCAAATGTACTCAACTGATAAGGTCAGGAATGTTGAAGCCATTAGAGAAACGACCAGTTGCTCTACGAGTTGGATAATCAATGCCATAAGGAGGTGAATCAGCCCTTGCAGTTGTAGCCAAATAATTATTATTTCCACTATCAACAAGTGAATCTCCAAACACAAAAAATGCTCTAGCCTCACTTTGGGAAATAGCCATTCCCAAAATCAACAAAAGACTCAAAATAGTAGTGTTAATTGTGGCCATTTTGGCAAAAATATAAGTTGTTTTTGTGGAGACACTTGGAAGTAAGCAATTAGATAGGTGTATATATATATATATATATATATATATAAAACATTGCTAAGAGAGGTTTATAACTTTGAGGGGGTGAATTAAATGGACCAAGTTGGCACAGTTGGAAAGAAGGAAAAATTGGACCACAAATTGACCAAATATGAAAGAGCAAAGAGTATAGTGGTAGTTTGAGAAATTCAATTTGGACAGTTTAAGTCACTTTGGGTGTTGTGTTGTATTTATTTTAAGATAAAAAAAATAAAAAATTAAATTTTTTTTTTCAAGTCTAACAAATTTTTTTTACATTTTATATTCTAGAATCGTATACACTTCTTAAGAAAGATATTTAATAACTTTAATAGTTAAAGAATTTGTCTAAAATTATTCATTTCTCTTTGTAGATGACATAACCAATTATTCTCTTCTAATTAGAATAATAACGGCAGATCTTGTTAGGTGTGTGAATAAAATTTTGCATTGATATTTAAAAATGAGAAAGAAGCTATCGATAAGGTGTGTAGTTGATATTATTAATGTTTTGAGGTCTATTAGGGAAATTGTTCGGATTTAGTTCAAAGTGGATAATATTACATTCTATCAAGATTATTTTTGAATTGTTTAAGCCAAAACAACTGATATTTGATCAATATTTTGGTGGGACAAGTATATATGAAAATAATGAAATGATGAAATAACGTACACCTATTTATGGGCTGATTTACTATCTTTATACATGATTTGGAGACGCATAACAAAAAAATAGTGGACTTTAGTAGTCATAAGTATTTTGTTGATGTAGGTAGCATACAGTTAATCTACAAATAAGCTGATGATGATAGGTAGTGTAAGCCGTAAGACTTAGTTTAAGGAGGAGATCGTTATGTGTGCTCTCACATTAGTAGCTGAAAAGAAAAGAAAGTCGCATATAGGGTGTGTTTCGTATGAAGGAAAAATGTGTTCTTAAAAAAAAAAAACTAACATGTGATTTTCATACTTAATTTTTTAGTGTTTGATAAGTAATTAGAAAACATCGTCCCGAAAAATTAACATAAAATCTTAACAAACACTATGAACGTCAAGGGGAGAGGAGTGGGGGCGGGTGGAGGGATGGATGTGTGGGCTATGAGAATTGGAGATAGGTGAGGATTTCCTCATTTTTAAGAAATTTATTTTTGTAGAGAAAAATATTTTTAAAAATTTGTCCAGCCAAATTAATTACTTGAGAAATTAGAAAATATTTTTCTTTGTATCGAATGCACTCATATGGAATAGTTGATACTCTTAATTAGGGGTGTGCACGGGTCAGTTTGTATCGGTTATTGGTCGAAATCAAAATCAAACCAACTTAAATCAATTTTTAAATTCTCAAAATCAAACCAAACCGATAGACTAATTATAATATACATTTATCGGTTTGGTTGTTATCAGTTTTGGTTCGATTATTTGGCTATTAATCTTGTACAAAAATAAAAGCAATGAACATTCAAAATGGAGAAAAAGTGATGACAATGCATTCAAAACGAAAAATAGTTAGAACAACTGATATTATAGAATTTTCAACCACTAAATTTACTGTGAATAATGTTTGAAAATTCACCATCTTAGCCTAGAAGGAAGAGATAGTGACATTTTCAATCCTACCAAGAATTGTCATGGACATTCATATACATGATATCAATAAGATAAATGTTCTCGTCTGAAGCATTTATGCTTTCATAAACAAATTAGAAATTAAAATTTAGTGAAAACGTATATAAAGTCTTTAAAATTGTTTTTATAAATAATGTATTATGTATGTATAATTATAAAATATATGTATATAATTTGTCGATTCAATCTGATTATCTCTTCAGTATTTTCAGACAAATTCAAACTTAAATCAAACACTATCATTTTTTGAAAAATTAAAACAAAACCCAACTGAATTTATTTAATCGATCTGGTACGAATTTTTTATTTGAATTGATTTTTATCTAATTCGTGAACACCCTTACTCTTAATAGTATGAATCTTTAACTAATAAATGGCATTTTTTTCAAAAAAGAAACTTTGACTATTTTGATACAAAATGAGTAAATATTTTTTAAAAATAGCTTGATTTACACATTTAGCAACAACATAATATAGCTGGTGACAGTGTATATATATTTATATGCTTTTTATTAATAGGGGTAGTTCAGATGTACTTAAGGCCTTGTAAAGAAGACAGCTTCCATGTGATGAAAATAAATAATGCCAACAAATTTATCAACTACTTATTTAAGTTTATATGGAAATAGTAAGTAAATCAAATAGTCTAATTGTACAATGCAAATTATTAAATAAATTAGCCTTCAATTCCACAGACAAATAGAGGGTTGTAGCTAATTTGACTACTACATTAATGACTATCCTTTACCCCTATCCCCCAACAAAAGGTTAAAAAAAATAGTATAAGACTAAATAAAAGAAAGATAATATTTTTGGTTGGTAAGTCATTTGTAAATCTTGATTTTAGTCCTTATAATGTATGACTTAATATAGCTTCACTTACAAGTAATTGGCTTAGGATGTACTTCCTTCGCCTCATTTTATGTGGTGTTCTTTGACTTCGCACGATATTTAAGAGATTTTTTTAAAAAAAAGAATTGTGATCTAAAAAAATTCTTCTTTTGTATTGTGTCGTTAAGATTTATTTCATTAAGTGTAAAAGTAGAATAAAAAAATTAAATTATTTCTAATTATGATAAAATAATATTCTTTTTCGAATGAACTAAAAAGAAAAGTGTATCACACAAAATATGACAGAATAGGTAATGAAAAAGCTTCTAACCTTGATTTTAGTTACATGCTCAACATGGGAAAGGTGATGTATATAAAGGTGAATTACAAATTTAAATTTTATGAATTCAATATTTAGGGTGTATTTGATACGGAGAAAAGTTTTTTTTTTTTTTTGAAAATTGTTTTTCAACTTTTTGATGTTTGGTTGGTCAAATTATTTTAGAAAATAAATTTTTTCTAAAAAAACAAGCTTCTTAAAATGAGCAAAACGACTTTTCCGATAGAAATAGGATTAACAAGCTCCATAAGTAATTTTCAAAGACTTAACTCAGAAAATAACTCAGTAACATAACTAATGCTACATAAGTAAAACATTTGGTTTAATGCATAAATAAATTCAACTCAATATACATATGAAAATAATATACTTTAGCTTGCGAAGTTTCTCTAACCGACAATCGTCATGATGAGCATGAAGATACAATGTCTCGCCCATGTTGCCAGAGTCATTCAATACCTTGCCAGGGTAAGGAACGAAGCTGAACTTATGGATTCATCTAAACTAAGTCATCTCAATGTTATATGAGGAGTCGTGCAATATTGGTACGATCCTATTATATGCTGGCTACATGATTTATGAATTCGAGTTACTGTTACTCTTATCCATATCAATACTCAATACTACTCTCCAAATATTATTTATATGTTCATAACTGTAAGAATATTATTACTCAAAACGAGGATTGCATTTTATTAAGAAAAAGATAAATTGTATTATTTGGATGTGTTTTATGAATAAAACTGTAAAATGAAGTATGTTGGGACAGATGTGTGTCGTGTACCTGTTGCGGACTCTTTTGGTTAAGCAATTTCAATTCACCCCAAAAAATTATCTTTTGATTTGGTTAGCCTAAAATTTGATCAAGATTACTTTTCTACATAATTTTTTGCTCTGATTGATATTCTAGCCTCGGATTTGAAAAATAAGTTTAGGATAATGTATTATGCGAGCAATCTTTTATCTAAGAGTATTTTAGTTATTTTTAGGGCGTAACAATTTTTCCTTCCTACCACATCCTAGGTTTTTTTTTACCAATGAGCTTATTATGTCTTTAACATTATAAGCATAGTTACTATTTCTTTTAATTTTTATAAATCTTTACATATAAATTTGTGCATTCTATCCTACAAGACAAATTAAAATTTTTCTCTACTTTTCTACTTTTTGTTGATGTGGATACTCTCTCTATTTCATATTAAGTGAATTGTTGGGTCATTTCACACATATTAAAAAAAAGAAATAAATATAAAATTTAATCATATTTTTTTCTTTTTTACCGTTTTCAAACTCCACACACTCGTTTAATATTTTATTTATTTCTCATACAAAACTCAACCTTAGAAACTTAATTAATAAAGGGTAGAATTGAAAGAAAATTTCAATTCATCCCTTGAAAAGTGAACAATTCACTTATTTTGAAACATAAAAAATTTCCTAACAATTAACTTAAGAGGGAGTATTATTTTGACAATAATTTCTGTATTAATTTGGTTTGAACATGAGTATTAGATTTCTCATGTAGGATTTTAATGAAATTTATTATTGGATGAATTATTCTTTTTATAATTGGGCCATTCTTCAGATTTTATTTGTTTAATTATGTATTAAATATATCAATTGAAGAGCTTTCAATTAAATGTGTTACTACATCTTATTTTGTTTGGGAAAGATTATAGAATTAGGTCTTTATTTTATAACAACATCACTTTCGAATAATTAAGAGATTAATTGCAAGAATTTAAAAATTATTTTAGAAAATTATTGTTCTTTCTCAAGAAATACAAATTATAAATGGAAAAGTCGTAACAACAACAGCAACATACCCTATAAAACCCCACAAGTAAGGCCTGGAGAGGGTAGAATGTATGCAGACCTTACCACTACCATGAAAGTAGAGAGAGTATTTCCTAGATAAATGGAAAAGTCATGATCATTAGAAACTAATTTAATGAAATTGTTGGAAGCAGATCATTAATTCCTGCCAATAATGGAGGAAATTAATCACTGTCCTTTTTGTTTTTCAATTAAAACACACTTTCATCTACTTAATTATTTGCTTATTTTTATGGATTTGCTAGTTATTTAATTTATTTAGTAAAAAGTACATTTTAAATGTCTTCATTTTTCCACTGTGTTACACACATATAGTAATTAATAGATTTGTATAAATCACAAATTGTACTTGACTAACTTCAAGAACTAATTTTCAATTATAAAATATAGGACTAAAACTTTTCCATTTTCACAAAGAAGTATAAGATTTTTATTTTTGTTTTCAAGAACACACCTCCATTTTTATTTTTGGTTTTTTTAAGGGACAGATCGAGAATTTTGATTATCAATTCACATGAACTCATAGATTTTGTATCTGTTCAATAATAGTGGTCCACTATTAACTTGACTTACGAATTATGAAACAATAAATGATAGGAATAATTTTATCAAATCATTCTTTGAAAAATACTCCCTCCGTCTCAAATTAACTAAATCTTTGAGACTTTTTTCAAAGTTCAAAATAGTTGAATTTTTCAAAGTTTAAGATGAATGTTTTAAACTTTTTCTATATTTGCCCTTGCATTAATTAAACTTTTATATTTTCTGAGAAATAAATTACACTATATATTCATGATTTTACAAATGGCAATAATGAAAAGTATGGTGTAAAATTTGTCTTTGAATGTTTTTTCTCAGTATGTGTGCATTACCTCACGAAATTCAGTTAATTTTATGATTATAATAAATTACAACGACAAATTAAAAATTAAGTGTAAAATTATCTCTTAATTTCATAAATTAGACAAGTATTATTGAACATCTACTGACAAATTTGCTAACTAATTATAAATACTTGACTTTGTGTGAACCTATTTATTGTAGAATTAATTTGAGATCATGGTAAAAACGCATAAATTTCATAAATTTATCTTTTTTTTCAAAAAAAAGTATCATTTGGAATTAATGGCTTTATATTGAAACCAATTTTTTCAGGCAATTAATTTCAACTAATTAAATCACTTTCAACTGTACGAGTCTAGCACATTTATAAAGTGGACGTGAATCTTTTAAATGATATCTCCCTTTACTTAATTATACAAACTTCAAAATAAAAAGATTATTATAATTAAAAAAAAGTGGTCCAAAATTACTACCTTATTTAAGATCGAAATTATGTTTTTTCAGTTATACTTTATACCCCATTTCCTTAATAGTACTTAATTATTTTTCAAGAAATATTATTAAAGAGGAATAATTAGAAAACTACATATTATATTTATTAATTCAGTTAACATAATTTTAAATTAAATAACATTTATTTTAAGATGGAGAGAATATAATTGGAAAAAAAACGTGCTCCCACATATCTCCAACCCTCAACCTATTTTTCCCTCTCATTAAAAAGTAGTAGTATTAAAGACATCTAATTAATGCTAAATATGACCCAAA
>JAPFFP010000008.1:1581746-1592563 GCA_026153255.1 Solanum medicagineum | reverse complement strand
TGTTAAAAATCGTTAAAAAATAAAATAAAGCTCGATGTTAAATTGACACCGTGGAGGGTAAAAATTGGGTGTCAACACATATTAGTTATTTATATTGCTATAAATAATTGTTTAAATTATTTGTTAATTTATCAAATCAAAATTGAATTAAATACATTTTTCCGTTGTATTCTTACAAGTAAATTCATTCGTAAGTTTAATATAAATTTGTAAAATTCAAAAAAGAAAAAGAAAAAAAAAGAAGGCCTAAGGAGTAAAATAGTAAAACTACTCTTCTTATTTATAGTTTCTCTAGGGGTGTTTGGTAGCAATTATTACATTTTACATAAGTAACGCTTATGGTAGTTGATCAAAAAATAAGTTACTCACGTATAAAATTAATTAGTTGTTTGATATGCACTTTAGAAGTTCGTATGATTAATGTATTTATAAGTTATGACAAAATTTATATCTTATTTTATGCTAGATGATAGATGAAATAACAAACATATAAATAACTAAGCCATGCAACATAAAATAAGTACATAGTTTCAATAATAATTAATTCCTTTGTTACTAATTTTTTTTGTATAACTCTAATTACCTGCCAAACTGTCTTTGATGATATTTGTGGTCTCTTAAAATGATGGCAAAATATTTTTTATCTTGAAATATCATATAAACAATCTATTTCATATAGTTGAAGATCAGTTTTGTTCTTTTATATTTTTTAAATATTATAATAAAATAACATAACAGTATCACATAGTATAAGACGGAAAAGTGTAAATATTTTATTGGTCCTTAATAAAAGATATTGAGTTAATAAAATTTTGATTCTTAAAAAAAAAATGGAGCGAAGACAATTGTGAAGTACGTGAGAGTTTAAAGTAGATGCATGGAGAGAATAACGGTGTAGTGAAGGGCACAGAAATGGCGAGGATCCGAAATAGCAGGGCTTCCTTATCAACAATGTCGACCTCTGTCTCTTCCATCAATTCAACCCGAAGCACGAACAGAAGAACAAAAATACTAAATCAAATCTACTGTTGGATACAAATACTTTGTATCAAACAATTTTCCAGATTAAATTCCCACTGCCCATTGTCCTCCAATGATTTGATTTGAAATTTTTTGAACATCACATCAGAGCTTCACAATGGTACGCCTCCAAAATTCGTATCGATTTTTTTATTAAAACATGCAATTGCATCCTTCAGCGATTCAAATTTGTTAAATTATTCGTAATTTGAAGTTAATTTTGACCGTGGAGTAAATTCTCTCTCTGTTTTAACTTTAGACGAGCAGGTGATGGAGATTTTGCTTTTCAGAGATGTATATGTTAATTAGGATTTAAGAATCCGTGATAATCTTCGAATATGATGAATTCAGCGTAATCTGCCTTGAGTTTCCATGGATGTTGAACAGTTTTTGGAGTTTGAAAAGTCGACGAAGAAATTGGTTATTGAAGAGTATATGAGGGGACTTGTATCTTAAAGGCCTGAACGATCTAATCGGAAGTTCACTACGAACATTCATTTACGGAGTACGGATTAACTTATTTATTAAGTGCTTTTGGTAGGAAGGAAATTGTTTTTTTCAGAAAACAAGTTACTTACTTATTTTATAGTGTTTGGTCAGCAAGAGAAAAGGAATATTATCTCAAGAGCATTTATATGTACTCTAGCTAACAAAAGCATTCGAATAGATTTGTGCCTACCCTATTATATCTCTTTGTTCGATATACTCACGAGTTAATGAACTCCTTTTAGTGTGAGAGTATTTGTCAGTTACATTGCATGACATAAGAGATTGTGTGATCATATGATGAGATGAAAACTTGAATGTGATAAATTCTATTGATACCTGCTGTTCTTTTTTCTTGTTTTTTTGTTTTTTTTTTTGTGCTTCCAGGGCACTGCAGTTAACATAATAGTAGGGTCTCATGTATGGGTTGAGGACCCGGATGTAGCTTGGATTGATGGAGAAGTAAAGAAAATAACAAATGGGGAAGCAGAGATTGAGAGGACTGATGGAAAGAAGGTACTTTGTTCTGTATTTTAATTGTTAATTGTGTCTTTCATTTCTTGATAATATTAAGGCACTTTCTTACAGCAATTTACCACAAAACTAATTTGATTATTTTACTTCCTTATATTATAGACCTCTGATGATACTGACTTTTGCTCCCATCATTTCCAGACCATTTGCATGCTGCTAATTGAAAATATTATGGAATCATAATTATTATACTCTTATAGGTGTAATGGTCAATATTATAACCTTTTCTCATGCACCCTCAGTGAAGAATCCCTTAACAAGAAGGAAAATAAGTCACAGTTTGTATCATTAAATGATTTTCTGAACTCTGGGAGTGAACATCTTGGGTCTGACAAGAATGTAGACTATCCTGTTCTATGGATAAATATACGACATCATCATATATGTCGTCCTCTCATGCTTCAGGTTGTTAAGAAATTGTCAGCAATCTATCCAAAAGATGTGGAAGCTCCTGCTGCGGGTGTGGATGACATGACAAAACTATCCTATTTGCATGAACCTGGAGTACTGCAGAACCTCAAAACCAGATATGAACTCAATGAAATTTACGTAAGATACTGTAGTGATTGTTTGAATTATGTCTGATCTTAAGCTCTTTCTTATGTTACAGTACAGATAACAGCGCCCATCTCTTAATATTTGATATAATCACAGACTTATACAGGAAATATCTTAATTGCAATAAATCCATTTCAAAAATTGGCTCATTTGTATGATTCACACATGATGCAACAATACAAGGGAGCACCATTTGGAGAACTAAACCCTCATGTCTTTGCCATTGCAGATGTTGCTTACAGGTCCCTCCCAGTTTAAGCACAATAATTACAATAATTTCGTCTTTATTAGCATGATATACTGAACCGCCTTTGCTGGAAACAGGGCCATGGTCCATGAGGGGAAAAGCAATTCTATTCTGGTTAGTGGTGAAAGTGGAGCTGGTAAAACTGAGACAACCAAGATGCTTATGCGATATCTTGCCTTTCTGGGTGGCCGTGCAGCAACTGAGGGGCGTACAGTGGAGCAACAAGTCCTTGGTGTATGATAACATATCATTGAGTACCTATATATGCTATTTATTTTCTATCACCCTTCACTTCTCACACAATTTTCCTCTACTTTCAGATTTAGTTTATTTTCGGCTAATGTAATATTTATTCTCATGGATCTTTTGTATGAACCTACTCAAGTGCAGTCTAATCCTGTTCTTGAAGCATTTGGCAATGCGAAGACTGTTAGAAATAACAATTCCAGGTCAAGCTCTTTACCACTTGTGCATTTCCGCATTTGCTTTTCACATGATCCAGTTATATGTAATTTAGATTTGGTCAAGTATTCTGCGATACAGATTCCATCGAAAGTGCACATTGAAGATTGAACTGCTTGTTTTACTAATTCTATATTTACTTGAAATAGAAAAGCTATTTTCGAAGTTCACTTGTGATTGCAGATAATCAATACCAAATAATTTTGTTAATACCAAATAATTTTGTTAACATATTAGATTGAAGATGTTTAATTTTCTCCTTAACCTAAAACTACTGCAGCCGTTTTGGCAAATTCGTTGAGATTCAGTTTGACAAACATGGAAGGATATCAGGGGCAGCAATCAGGACCTACCTCCTCGAGAGATCCCGTGTTTGCCAAATTTCTGATCCTGAGCGCAACTACCACTGTTTTTACCTTCTTTGTGCTGCCCCCCAAGAGGTACTTTTCTGTTGCAATACAAACTTCAATGACATTATAAATATTTAGCAGGTTTGCATCAAATTGCTTTGGTGACAGTACATTACTGAGAATTCTCCTAATCACTGTAGGAGATTGAGAAGTATAAGTTGGGACATCCCAAAACATTTCGCTACCTTAATCAGTCAAAGTGCTATGAGCTAGTTGGGGTAAGCGATGCAGAAGAGTACCTTGCTACTAGAAGAGCAATGGATGTTGTGGGAATTAGTAAAACAGAGCAGGTATATATCATGTACAGCTTTGCCAGCTTCATGTTTTTATTTGCCTTTCAATAAAAAATAAGTAAACGCTACCTCTTACTCTTTTGGTCTCCCTCCCCCCCTTTCCTCCCTCAGGAAGCAATTTTCAGAGTTGTTGCCTCAATTCTTCATCTTGGTAATATTGAATTTGCAAAAGGAAAAGAGGTTGATTCATCAGTTATTAAAGATGAAAAAGCCAAACTCCATCTCAAAACTGCAGCAGAGCTTCTGATGTATGGGAGATTCTTAACGTCACCTTGCATATTCAGATGCTATGTGACTGTGATAATGGTTGGAGATTCTGATTTCCCTAATGTTTTAGGTGTGACCGTGTAGCTTTGGAAGATGCATTGTGCAAAAGGGTGATGGTTACCCCTGAAGAAGTGATAAAACGAAGCCTTGATCCTCGCAGTGCTGAAATAAGTAGGGATGGTCTGGCTAAAACGATATATTCTAGGTTATTTGATTGGTAAGAGGCTTAGTTTGATTCATCACCATGCATGACTGATATACTAGCTATTGTCTCTGCTAGGCACCGAAGACTTGTGCTGTTTATTGTTTTTATTTTTTTTATACCGTAAAAATTTATAAAAGAACTCTTTGTTGCAATTTATGTGAAGGGGATTACAAGAGCCAAAGTGCCTAGATTTCGATGTGAATTCGGGCACAGATTTTCCAAGTTTTTGAAATAAAATTATATGTTTGAAAACTACGTGAAAAGTACTATATATAGCCCAACAAGTCAGAAAAAACTGTTTTGACTCCCCAAATAGTAGCACCTTCACATAGATTGGGATGAAGAGAGAATTATTCACAATATTGTAATTCAGGGATATGGAAAAACTTGTTTCCTGTGGTAGTAACAAATAAAGAGTGCATTTTGTGAAAGAAATATGTTGAATTGAGATATTAAAGTAACTAAAATTAGCCCTGAATTAGAAAGAAAAGAAGAAGAGAAAATATGTGCCACGCTAAAGCCAATATGTGTGCATGTGTGTATTTATATGTGGTGTATGTACGCATACACACAGGTGTTTGAAATGTTTTCTTCTGAATCAGCATCCACGTGGATTCAGACTTGAAATAAGTTACCATAAATAGTGCATGATTAATTTACTAATTTCACAATTCATATCAAATGTTCTTTGCCTCTTGGGAAAATGCAGGTTGGTAGACAAGATAAATGTTTCAATTGGACAAGATCCCCTGTCTAAATGTCTCATTGGAGTCCTTGATATCTATGGTTTTGAAAGCTTTAAGCACAACAGGTAGCTACGAGTCTTTAACTTGTCTTTCAAATTACTATAACATTGTTTTATTTAAAAGAAATGTCTGCGTGAGTGTTCAAGGATTTGTAACTCTTGTTCGTGCGACTCATTATACCGTGCTCTGCAGCTTTGAGCAATTCTGCATAAACTATACAAATGAGAAGTTGCAGCAACATTTCAATCAGGTATACTTTTTGATATTGCTGTCAGTGCAAGTATTGGTTTTTATGCATTGTTTCTCAAGTCTGTCGTGGTTTTACAGCATGTCTTCAAGATGGAACAAGAAGAATACAAAAGAGAGGCCATCGATTGGAGCTACATTGAGTTCGTGGATAACCAGGATGTTTTAGATCTTATTGAAAAGGTAATTGCACTTTTCTCTGAATTCACTACTTGAAGGGAGGAGGGTAGTCTGGCTGTTGTTCTCAACAAACTGTCATTTGTAGCTCTCCCCAACAATGGGTAAATGGTCATCACTTTTCTATAAAGAATTTAATTTCAATTAGAATTTGGAATTCTATTTACCTTTTCAGTATAAATTGGACTTGCAGTATTATCAGTCAACAATAACCCAACAACAATAACATACCTAGTATATCCCACATGTGGGGTATGGGGAGGGTTAAACATACGCAAACCTTACCCCTATCTTGGCAAATGGCAAGTAGAGAGGTTGTTTCCAATAGACCTTGGCTCAAAGCAAGCAAAAGCACAACATTTATGAAGACATACACAGTAACAATAGCAGGGTAGCAAGAAACTAGAGGCATACGAGACAACTAGTAGTAATAGAAAACTAAGAGTGAAGGATACTGAATTAGTAAAATAATAAAAGTACTGAAAATAATACTAATGCTATTAATTGGAGAGACAAGACGCATAACTGTTTACTGCTAGCCTTCTATGTTAATTTTGACCTCCACACACTCCTATCAAGGGTCATATCCTTAGTAAGCTGAAGGCTTGCCATGTCTTGCCTGATCACCTTTCCTCAATGCTTCTTTGGCCTGCTTCTACCTCTCCTCAAGCCCTCCAATGTTAACATTTCACAGCTCCTCACTAGGACATCTGTGCATCTCCTTTTAATATGCCCAAACCATCTCCATCTAGCCTCTTGCATCTTGTCCGCCAAGAGGCCACTTCCACCTTGGCCTGAATATCTTCATTTCCCACGATATCTGAAAATGAGGTTCAAGGTCATCAAACCACATAGTGACCTGTACTTCAGACAGAAATAACCATAGAGTTAAAAAATTATGTAACAATAAAAACATCTTGCGAAATATGTTGCATTAGATCTTTGGATTTTTTCAAAAAAGATTATAAATATTGTTGGCTAGAATCAAAATAAATGTGCTGGTTGTGCATGACTATTGGGTTGTTAATTTCCAAAATAAATCGGATCCCAGGTAATTCGGAAGTTAAGAATTTAGCTAATAAATGCATGATGTGTACATTATGAAAAGATTGAGTTGTTCGGGTAATTGAATATTGTGATTCTCTAAGCTGCTCTTCTTCGTAGAAAAATAAAGCTATAATGAAACTGTTTTTCTATAATCTTTGTGAGGGTAAAAGATCTGTGAAAAAGAAATAGTTAGTAAAATATGAGCCTATTTAGAGTGACTGACAAAACGCCCTTCACTTGAAAAATTAAAGAACAATCTCAACTTTTGACCAGCGTCTTACTGAAACTATGCGGCGTGAAAGTTCCACTATGGACTTCTAAAAGGAAATACTAAGGCTGCTTACTGTGTATTTGTGTTACATCCAGTTCTGTGATTGTTGTATTTCTATTTGCAGAAACCAGGCGGAATTGTTGCTCTGCTGGATGAAGCTTGGTACGATAAAATCCCATCTTGGTCTTTATTATGAAAGTTAATTGTACGGTACTTAATTATTACTTAAGATCCTGTTCCCCATTCTCTTTTAAGATTGTAACTCTGTCTAAGTTAATTGATAAAGTTTGTTATCACTACTTACTTTTATTTGTACAGTATGTTCCCAAAGTCAACACATGAAACATTCTCTAATAAGCTATATCAGACATTCAAAGTTCACAAGCGCTTTGTTAAGCCCAAACTGTCTCGTACAGATTTCATTATTTCACACTATGCTGGAGAGGTGAGTGTGATCCCAACAGCTACTTATGAATAGAGTAATCATGTAATTCCTGATATAATCCATTTTCTATTAGGTGCAATATCAATCTGATCAATTTCTAGACAAAAACAAGGACTATATAGTGCCTGAACATCAAGACCTCCTATGTGCTTCAAAATGCTCTTTTGTAGCAGCACTCTTCCCTTCACTGGGTGAAGAAACTTCAAAGTCTTCAAAATTTTCTTCAATCGGTTCACGCTTTAAGGTATTCTTGCATTTACTGCTGTTGGGTCACTGCTCATTATAGGCCCTGATTTGATTTATTTACATGATGAAACTATGTGGTGCCTTATCTGTTGACTGTTAGTCTTCCTTCTGAAACTGCCAGTTTTTTATGTGCTGATGATATTACGAACTTGTGATGCAGTTACAATTGCAGCAGTTGATGGACACGCTGAATGCTACAGAACCTCACTACATCAGATGTGTGAAGCCTAACAATCTCCTAAAACCTGCTATATTTGAAAATGACAACATCATGAGACAATTGCGCTGTGGTGTAAGTAATCTCTATCTTAGCAAATCCCGGCCTTGGGGAGAGGGTAAAACATAGATTTTTTTTTTACTTGTGATAGTTATTGATTATAACAAACTGGATTTTCTTTTAAGGGTGTTTTAGAGGCAATTAGAATCAGTTGTGCTGGATTCCCTACTCGTCGCCCTTTCTTTGACTTCATACACAGGTTTGGGCTCTTAGCACCAGAGGTTTTGGAAGGGAGGTACGTACCTTGTTTAGTTTGAACAGAATTTCTAGAGCAGCACTACTTTGAGATGTCTTACATAGGCTGAATTTCTTGAAAAGTATTTTCTCTAGGATTCATCAGATGATTCTGAATCAAAAACATTTTTTTTCATGGCAGCTATGATGAAAAAGTTGCTTGCAAGAAGATTCTGGAAAAATGGGGACTGAAAGGATTTCAGGTAATCTCAGGTTTCTTTCGTCCTGTTTGCGGTAGCATTGTGAATTCATTCTTCTGGGAACAGAATGCTACTTCATCAGTATAATCTTTATATTTCTGATTCACATATTCTATGGAGAAGGGACCATATCGTTCCTAAGGTCATGAAGTATCATCTCTAAAGCTTTGTTCACATTAGAATCAAGCATGTTATCTGCTGATGTCAGTGGAAAGGAAAATTTGCATCAACAGTATGAGATTCAGTGATTAGTTCCATTTTTCTTTCACAGATAGGAAAGACTAAGGTATTCCTAAGGGCCGGACAGATGGCCGAGTTGGATGCACGACGAGCAGAGGTTCTTAATAATGCAGCCAAAGTTTTACAGCGACGAATAAGAACTCATATTGCTCGTAACCAATTTGTAGCACTGAGAGAAGCTGCCATATCTTTACAGTCTTCATGTAGAGGTGAGACATTTTGAAACTATTAAAGATCTTGAAAACTTGGTGACACAAGGTACCATAGTTCATAATGGAAAACAGTCTTTAACAGTTGAACTACATCTTCTTAGCAGTGTATGCTTTGTTTTTGTCCGTTTCAAGCTCCGTCTGAATGAAAATCCATAAAGGACGAAAGAAATAATGGAAAAAAATTGGCACTTAGGCCGAGCAAAATAATACCAACAATAGTAACTAGGTAGAGTAAAATTAATCTCAAAACACATGATACGTTTTCATATTTTAGGCAAACTGGCATGCAAAATTTATGTCCAACTAAAGAGGCAAGCAGCTGCGATAAACATTCAGAAGAACTCACGCAGGCATCATGCTAGAAAGGCCTATAAGAAACTCCAAGTTTCAGTGCTCATGGTACAGACTGTTTTGCGAGCTATGGATGCTCGTAAGAGATTCAGATTTAGGAAGCAAACTGAAGCTGCAATAATGATTCAGGTAGAAATCTTGTGTGCTGTGTGATTTATCTGGTGTCGAAGCAGGTCTAAGTTAAGTCTTGTCCTCCTCAGGCACAATGGCGTTGCCATAAAGCTTATTTATATTATAAAAGGCTTAAAAGAGGGGTACTTGCTGCACAGTGCAAATGGAGGGGGAAATCTGCCAAAAAGGAACTGAGGAAGCTTAAAATGGTAAGCATATTATTTTGTAATCCAATAGGAAACACCAAAACACATATAGGATTACGATGCTTTATGACTGCATAATCATTTGTTACTCTGTCAATTTAACTAATGAAGTTTACAGCCCTACTGGTTTCTACCAGAGAGGATGCTAGAGAAAGATTATACATGTAATAGTTTTCTTTTCTAAATCCTAATTATATGCTGGTTTACCAAGAGATAGACACAGTCTGATTGAATTGCATGAGGCTGAATTGGAGTGTGGATATGCATTTGACCATGCTATAATGTCACTCTTTTTCAACTACATGCAGGCTGCAAGGGATACTGGTGCGCTCAAAGAGGCAAAGGATAAGCTTGAAAAGCAGCTGGAGGAGCTTACGTGGCGGTTGCAACTGGAAAAACGTCTAAGAGTAATAATTATGTTCTAACACATCTTTTAGTTTTATGAATCACATTTTCAAATTAAACTTATGCTTTGTGCAACTGTGTTTAAATACCTGCAGATACATTACATCACAAGAAAAAACTCTTACTAGCATGCTAAATTTGCCTAATAATCGTGCATCCTGTTGTGAGATACTATAATTGTCGGCATTTCTGTGTTACACCAGTTTCTACCTATAACAATTGAGTGACTTTGTCGGACTTATCTGTCAGATATAATAGTTGCTCAAATCATTATGCAGACTGACTTGGAAGAAACAAAAACACAAGAGATAGCAAAGTTACAAGAGGCTATGGAAGCTATGCAAAAAAAAGTTGATGAAGCCAATGCACTGGTTGTCAAGGAACGAGAAGCTGCAAAAAAGGCTATTGAAGAAGCACCTCCAGTAATCCAGGAAACTCCAGTTTATGTTGAAGATACTAAGAAAGTAGAAGCTCTAACGGAAGAAAATAACAGTTTAAAGGTAATCCAACTTATAAGCTTTCATTCTGTTGTGGTGCTGCATATGACAATCCATTGAGCATTAACCCCTTGTTTGGATGGTTGTTACCCGTTGTATTGTATTGTATTGTATTGGTAGTTTAAGTACAATGTTTGGTTTCATTGTTACTTAAATTCCATTGTATCGTATCATTTAATTCCATCGTTAGGTAACGACGAAAAGATCCATTTTATGTAATGACCGATTTGGTGTGGTTGCGTCGTTACATTAACATCTTCTTTCCATTTTTTACTTTATTTATTAATTTAATAATTCTACTTTATCATTTACACTATATTTTCATGGAATCCACCATATGCTCTTCAAAGGTATGGGAGAGAGTAATTGAGTTGAGGGTGCGTAAAGTAGTTTCCATATCGGAGAATCAGTTTGGATTCATGCC
>JAPFFP010000008.1:1566600-1581646 GCA_026153255.1 Solanum medicagineum | reverse complement strand
GGTAGTGGGAAGGTCTGCGTACATTATACCCTCCCCAGACCCCACTTGTGGGATTTTACTGGGTATGATGATGACGATGATGATATCATTCAAATTATGGATGTATAACATTATGTAACTACGAAGAACAATACAATCTATCCAAACATTGTAGTCACTGGAACAATACAGTACGATACAACACAATACAATATATTGTGAAACAATACCTAACAACCATCCAAACAGAGTCTAAGTGTTTGAGAAGGGTAAAAATTGTTTACAAATAAATTTCATGTTTGTCCCTATTTATACCATTGGAGAGCAACCAGTTTTTCTCTAAAAGGAAAAATACGTACAATAATAGATGTTCAAACAGCCAATGTACATATTTGTGGTGGGTGAGTTTCTTCAGGTCCACGTATAAATGACTGACCACCATGGGCTAAAAGGAGTTCTGCCTGCGAGATCAGGGAGTGTCAATCTAGTCAAGGTCCAGTATTTACCAGCTATGACTAGTTAACAAAAACCAAGATGTAAAGAACATAGATTTAGCAAGAAGGGACCTAACGTGAAAGGATTTGAAAGCCTATCACAGTTTAGTTTTTCCAACAAATAAGTTCAGGAAATTTGTTATGTACCCGCATTGTGCTTGCAAGTTTCTACCCAACACATCATTTGTACTTCTGACTGCAGAGACTCGTGGAAGAGTAAATACTGACTATTTATCTTTTTGTGGCTTATAAACAATAAAGGTAAATGATGAATACCATTTCATAACATCCCCTAAATGGATCATAACATGAAATGGTACTAGCACATGCTTCTCTTCTTTTCCAATCTCTGTGTGTTCTGTTCAGGTTTCTTTAGAACAAGAAAAGCAGAACTGTGATGAATGGAAGCAGAAATATACTGAGGCTCAAGAATCTGGGGAAGAAAGTCGCAGAAAGTTAGGAGAAACAGAAAAAAAAGTTGTTCAACTCCAGGAATCGCTGAAAGGGTAATCAAATTGCTCTCACAGTGCTTTATTTCAGTTATATCCTGTTACAGCTTATAAGACAAACTGTTCTTATACAGTAAATAGAGATATGCATCTCTTCCTTGTTCATTTTCAATGTATAAGTATTTTCAGTGATGAATAAGCTAAAAGAATGACACTGCATGTTGATATGACCAACTCATTAAAATTAAAATCATTAAATTTATAGAATAAATTTTACAGCAATAGTGCAATTGAGAGTTTTGGAAAAGAGTACTAGCCTTTTTCAACTAGTATTTTAGTGCAATATGATTATGCTGCATTTTTTGTTCCTAAAAAATTATTTGGCCTTTATTTATTTTGTCTTGTAAATGAACCCTGTAAAATCAGGTTAGAGGAGAAGATGACAAACTTGGAGTCGGAGAACAAAGTCTTCCGTCAGCAAGCTGTGTCAATGGCACCTAATAAGTTCCTTTCAGGACGCTCTAGATCTATTATCCAGGTACTGATATTTTACATGTACTTTTTATTGAGGATTCTAGAGTAGAAGAATCTGATGTTTTCTGTTCAATTGACAGAGAACTGAGAGTGGTAGAAATTTTGAGGATACAAGAGTGCACGTGGTAATTTACCTTCTTTATAAAACTTGTGTTGCCAAATTCTACTTACATGCCAACAAATTTTGTGGCTCATATTCTCAATTGCATTGTTTAGGATCTTCATAGCCCTTCATTGAACCAAAGGGAGCTTCCTGAAGCAGACGACAAACCGCAAAAATCACTTAATGAGAAACAGCAAGAGAACCAGGAGTTGCTGATTCGATGTATCGCACAAAACTTGGGCTTTGCTGGAAACAGGCCAATTGCAGCCTGCATCATTTATAAGTGCCTTTTGCAGTGGAGATCTTTCGAAGTTGAGAGAACCACTGTGTTTGACCGAATCATCCAGACTATTGGTCATGCTATTGAGGTTTGAACTACAAAACCCAGTTCTCCTTATACTTTGCGTCCTCATTTTTTAAATTATAATTGCTTCTTATAACTCCATTTCTGTGTTGGTTCAGAAATCGCAGGACAACAATGATGTACTGGCTTATTGGTTGTCAAATGCTTCTACTCTTCTATTGTTACTTCAGCGTACACTCAAAGCAAGTGCTGCTGCAGCAATGACCCCTCTACGTCGTCGATCCTCGTCGGCATCTCTGTTTGGGAGGATGTCGCAGGTAGGAAGTTCAAAGACAGAGACAAGTTCAGTACTTTATCTTGAGGAAGTTTGAGAATAGCTCCTTAAGATATTCATTGTTATTGATTTGCCAGAGTTTCCGTGGAAACCCTCCAGGAGTCAATCTTTCCTTTGCGACTGGAGGAGTTGAAACTTTACGCCAAGTAGAAGCAAAATACCCCGCCTTGCTGTTCAAGCAGCAACTTACAGCATATGTGGAGAAAATTTATGGAATGATTCGTGACAATTTGAAAAAGGAGATTTCTCCGTTGCTGGGATTGTGTATCCAGGTATGCGGATAAAATATCTCCAGAGACATTTCTTGGTTTCTACTACAGTATGTTTGTTTGCACATGTATAATTCCAATACTCTTACATCGTTTTTCGATTATGTTGAATCTTTTCCTTTTTCATTTGCATGAAAACAAATTTGCTGGATATTAGGCACCACGAACTTCAAGAGCAAGCTTGGTTAAAGGATCCTCACGTTCAGTAGCTAATACAGCAGCTCAGCAAGCTTTGATTGCCCATTGGCAGGGCATTGTGAAGAGCCTGGGAAATTTCTTGAACACGTTAAAAGCAAACCATGTTAGTGAAGCTGATTTTTCTCTTTGTTTCAATTATTTTGAACCCCGTTCCAGTTTAACATTTTGTTCCTAGAGTAAAAATTTGTGTCCAGAAAACATAGGCTCAGCAAAATTAGCAATATCATGAGTCTGTAAATGGTTAATAAGCTTAGAAATATAAGCCTTCGATTCCAAAATATTATGCAGCTTACTTCTCATCTTGATTTTCTGAGTTGATACTTTCAGGTGCCTCCATTTTTAGTTCGTAAAGTGTTCACTCAGATATTCTCATTCATCAATGTTCAGCTTTTTAACAGGTGCACCTATAGACCTCTGTTTGCATGCAGTTTTCTACAATGCATTAAAAAGGTTTCCTCATGTGATTGTAAATTTTTTACAGCCTTCTCTTAAGACGAGAGTGCTGTTCATTTAGCAATGGTGAATACGTCAAAGCAGGACTGGCAGAATTAGAGCACTGGTGCTTTACTGCAACTGATGAGGTATGATTTCATGTATTTTTTTGTTTATCTAGGTAATTGTAAAACTTATATCAATCCCCAAGTGATAAACGAAACAAGAACAGTATGCAGGATCAGCATGGGATGAGCTGAAGCATATCAGACAGGCCATTGGTTTTCTTGTAAGCATTTACATTGATCATTTTCATTTAACTTGCTTCTCTCATTTTTAAAACTGGGATGGTAGAGTTCTCAAAAGTTCCTCACTTTTCTTGCTGCAGGTTATACATCAAAAACCCAAAAAGACACTGGATGAAATAAGCCATCAACTCTGTCCAGTAAGTGATATCATTTTGAAGGAAGAGATAGCTGGACTGTCATTCAAGGTCACTAACAACATCTTTTTTCTTCCAGGTGCTTAGCATCCAGCAGTTGTATAGGATAAGTACAATGTACTGGGATGACAAATATGGAACACATAGCGTGTCATCGGATGTAAGTTTCTATGGATGCCATTAGTCAACCTAGGTTAGAGTCATATTCTTCGATATAATTTAGTAAAGGACAAGGTTTTTATGCAATTGCTTTAGGTCATATCCAGCATGAGGGTGTCGATGACTGAAGATTCAAATCAAGCAGTCAGCAACTCGTTTCTCTTAGATGATGATTCCAGGTTTGCATCAATATGCTTGTAATTCATAAAAATTGACTCCTTGCTTTTGTGTGGTGAATTACTTTGGATCTGAAAATCAGTCTCAAACATTTACCAAAAATTATCAGCCTTTCCTAGTTCAGGTTATCAATAGTTAGGGAAAGACACTAATTTTATAATGTTACAATTTTAACTTATATAGAGGTATGTTATAGCAGAAGATTATCAGTGATAATGTTACACTTTTTGTGCCTTTTTGATCCAATTACTGATGTTTCTGAATGGTTCAATTTTCAGCATCCCATTTTCAGTTGATGACATATCAAAATCAATGGAACAAATTGATATAGCCGACATTGAATCTCCTCTTCCTCTCCGAGAGAACTCTGGCTTTAGCTTTTTGCTGCCACGCACAAATTAATCTGTCAATTCGAGGCACTGGACATATTCATCTTCAGTTCACTTGAGGAGGACTCCTGCTGTGAATGTTCTCTAGTACCAGATCAACTTATTAGTTTCTGTCAACTTCAGAATTCAAAGGAATGCACAAGTTCCTTACGCAGATTCATGGGGACTCTGAAGAAGAGCATGAGGAAGATCTACGTAACATGATCTGCCCAAAACATAGCAGCAGTCCCGTGCTCATCTTTATACATTTTTCACTTCACTTTTGTAATACAAGTAGGCGCGGTATGAATTAGTTGTATACAACTAGGTCCATATATCATGAATGATGCAGTTAGCAGCGCTTCAATTTTGGAAGAGAAGGCGTGAACGAGAATACTAAAAAGTATTACTTGAATCTGTATTTATATTAAGAATGTGCATCTTTTTGACCATAGAAGCTATCCAAGTGTTTGTAGTGTAAAGAAAGGCTGTATGGAGTTTCTGGACATGTATGGAGTCTGTTTCTTTATTCTTTTACAATTTTACAATTGTTCATAATACATACATGTTTTTTCTTCTGTTTCTGCAATAGTACTCTGACACTTTGACCCCAAATTAACCGTGGACCACGTTTGGCTTACAATTTTATTTTTTCCCCCAGAAAGGTATATCCTCAGTACAAAAGCCTGTGCTGGGAGCCCATATTACAATTCAATAAACAAAACAAAGCTGAGTTCATGTTCTTTTTATAAGGATTCTATAATGTCTAAACAGTGAATCTGCAATCTGCATATAACGACAGCTCTTCGTTACACCAAAAGTGAGACTAAACTAGACATGTCATCAGAATTTTCTGAATAGATAGACTAAAAACAACATACCCAATGGAATCCCACAAGTGGAGTCTGGGGAACGTAAAAATGTACGCAGACCTTACCACTTCCTTGTAGAGATAGAGATGGACTAAAAACCAAAGAAAGAATAAAACGAGAACCTGAAACGGAGGGATCAAACTGCCCCACACAATTTTTATTATTTTGCGGTCAAGAGAAACATGTATAACAGTTTAATCCTACAAGGAATGAGCTAATACATATGAAGAAATCAAGAGAGAGTCCTAATACACCAAAATTGGGTTGAAGGAGATTAAAGATGAGGAAGAGAACCTGCACTACTATGTACATTCAAGAAGCATTCATGTATCCTATGTATAGTGATGATAACAAAAATGGATGTCAGGAGGTAACATTGTACATATATCAGCTTCGGTTTGTTGAACCGATTGCTGAACTGCCATATTTTCTGCTTTACTTTCCAAAAAATCATAAAGCTTTCTGTTGCATTTGAGCCCATAAGCAGCATGATTCCATCAGGGATAATGATAGGAATGACCCTCTCTCCAAGTATCTTAAATTTTGGCACACAGAAGTTGATGGATCTGACATTGATAAAAACCATGTACTCTTTATCCGGGAAAATAAAGAATATTGACCTGTTGGAAACAACCTACCTGAAATGTCAAAGCATATGCATCAGACAACCAGTGAAGATCGACTGCATCAATTATTCAGCACGAAAGGATTGTAATGGTCCAAAACAAAAAGAATTCTTGTCAGAAGACAAATTTGTGAAAAATTACTTTGAGAGACAAAAGAGAGGCATTTCTTGTACAGTTCCAGAAGAAGATTTGACTTAAAACAAGCCTAAGTGAGCAGGACCAGAAAGCATAACACATTGCCTGAAGATTTTAGTGTTCTTAGCTCCTTTCATTTAATTATTCATTTTTAGATCTTTACCCCTTCAATTAGCTAGATTTAGCACACAACTACATGCCCAGTGAAATCCCACAAGTGGGGTCTGGGGAGTGTAAAATGTACACAAACCTTACCACCACCTCATAGAGATAGAGAGGCTGTTTTCGGAAAACCCTCGTCTCAAAAATCAAGCCCCTTAAGCAGAAGTAGATTTAGCATACACTCGTAGGAAATGCACAATAACAAGTTGTGCCAAATTTTAGCATAAAAAATATGTTGATTTAGATCAAAGAAGCTACATAGTTACCCAAAGAACACCATACAAAGCTTTCTCCTGAAACCCTTCTCCGCTCCAACTCCCAAAACACAAATAGCAGGATTTATGATTTATCTGAGAAAAGTGCAACACCACAAAGGTAAAAGGAACGTTATCAGACAAAAGAAAGTATCACACCTTTAGACTTATGTAGTGCTAATGGGCATGCTTTCCAAGTGGAGTCCGACCAATGCATCCAACTTGACCAACCAAAATGCAACTGCAGATGAAGTCCGGGGCATGCTTGAAAAGCTTGCAATAAGTTCCAGGTCATAATTCGGTCCCAAAGCATGACCAGATTCACGTAACCAGTCCTCATTGATAGCAGTGACAAAATCAGCTAGAACCTACGATATGTTCCAAAATAGAAGTCCACTTATGTGAGACCTGTTAGGTCAAATTTCTATGAAAATAACGTCAAACCTTGCAGCAGTTGGAAGGTTTTTGTTATAGACTCAATGGATTTATGTTTATTCCTGAACACTTCAAAATGCAAATCCTGGGAAATTGAGACCAATTATCAAAAAAACAACTGAAGGACGGGCAGGCATTTGTCACCTGTAAAATCTCTGATAAAGTTGACGCCCTGCGCAGTCTTTTGATCCAAAGATTGTGGGAAGATCTTCTCCAAGCACCAATTAGGGCATCTTCAGGCATTACTGACTGCAACATTGTGAATGATAAATATGTATATCAGATTGTTAATTGAAAAAACATGAGTTGGAAAGTTAATTGCACAGCAATTAATAGAACAAATAACTTAAAAAGAGTATGAAGGTGCATATGAGGTGGTCTTATTTTCAATTTCAACTCAGCTATTTGAGGTTAGTCTTGATTTTCCTTTTTCCAATTGGTGGTGTTCAGGGTCACTTGCACGGATCTTGAGTTCTTGACTAATCCATTGAACAGCTAGTCAAGCCAACAAGCCAGGTTAACAAGGTATTCTGCTTGCCAAGGCTGAAGTGGATGGGCTCACACAAAGTACTGTAATTGTGATTCAAATCTGAGATTTGAAGTTGTTATTTAACATGCTTCAACCACCAGAGCATCCCCAAAGACGTTATCTTGCTTTTGGTTAAGTATTCAAAAACTGCCCAAATTAAAGTAAGCAAGACATGGAAAGTAGTTTGTCCAGCTTATATGGGGACAACTTGGACAGCAAGAAAGAGGACCATTTGAGTGCTGGTTCTGTAAAAATGAAGGAATCTCTCTTTTTTTGTAAACTTTTTTTGATAAACTTGTTCTTGTAAGTTCTTGGTGCACTCATGAAGTGCCATCAACATAGATGAACTAGCATTATTCGTAGAGAGCTATATTTTGTTGTAGCTTCTCTACCTCTTGTATACCACTACAACAGCACAATACAATCATCATTTTACTGAAAAGACAAAAAGAAAGGCATTCATGTCACTTGTCAAAGCACAATCTACTTTCTATGAAGTTCACCATCTGTGATTTTATCTACAGCATCCTAACAAACTAAACTTTTATCATGTGTTCTTAAGCATCTTTGCAGCATCAAGCAATGGATGAACAGAACTTCATACAGTAACCTCATCATAAACACAATATAAGTTGCATGGATTGCAGGATAATGAGAGATGTAAAAACAAAGGATCTAAAATAGTTAAGAATCCAATGCTGTGCTGCAAAGTTCAGCAAGTGAGGTTTAGAACAGTCTATGTAAGCACCTGATAGATAGATGCCAGTACTAAACTACAAGTGCAGTGCTATAATTAGTATGATTATTAAGAACATGAACCACTCTTAAGGATTTCTTTTGACATAAAAGAAGACATGCACACCACTCAAAATTATACTAGTTATTAGGTTCTTGTTTTATATAGAGCACTTCATAGAAAAATTCTAAATGAACACCAAAATTTGGACGCATAATACTAGCTGCAAAAGCATTTGAATGACAGCCCACCTCAATTGCATGTATTGCAGCTTTAAGTGACTGCAATTCTGATGCGAGAATTTTATGCTTTGACAACTTATCAGGGTGTAGGTTCTGCCTACATGTTGCAGTATGAATGGCATATTTTTCTTCAAGATCAAAATCAAGCTCGAATGTGGCGTGGCAAATCCTGCAGTGCTTCTCATCCCTCCAGTATAGATCATGACATTGTTCACACCTTGCAAGTGAATCAAGATAAGACCTTTTCCCACGTTTCACAGCCGCAAGACTACAATAGAATGATTTCCACATCCATGTGTCAAAAGCTTGAGCGCTGTTCCATTTGTCTTGCTGATGTTCTCCTTTCCTACCTACAGGCACCTTCGAACCAGTAGAACCATTGTGCACTTCAACAAGGCTTAAGTTGTCCACATCAGAAATCGCAGATGATGAACTATCTTCTCTAGAAAAGTTCCTTCCACATCGAGGTGATAGGCTATCTCCAGAATCATTCAGAATATTTGACATTGCTTGGCATAGGAAGATTTCCCGTTTCTCCAGAGATGCAACTAGAAGAGCCTCTCGTATACCTCTACGGTCCAAGGCATCCAACAAAGAGCATAAAGACTGAAACCACATTAAAAAAACACAGGAAAAAAGTTCATTTGTTGGAAGTCATTGCATGCTACAAATATAGGAAATAGAAGTGCCAAAATGAACTAAAGTACCTCTTCAGTGTCGATCACCTTCCAGTGACCATCTTCAGAAGATTCAAAATAAATCCTCCTGTGCCCAGGATCAAGTTCATTGCAAGGGCCCAAAAAAATCCAGTATCTATTGTACCTACGATCAGAACCAAGGAAGATAGCCTGCATAGGGTGCAACTCGTCCCCAGCTTCCAGTTCTTTGGCATTCTTTGCAGTGCTAGGTGACTTATTTTTCTCAGAGAGTTTTGACATTGCCACTGAAGAGTCAACTGGCTGAAGTTCCAATGACACCGTTGGATCTTGATTACGAAGTTGTCTACTATGACTTTGTGCTTGTCCAATCAAGTAGGATGATTTTGCTGACGACCTTTTTATTTTTCCACCAGAAGCATGATTAATCATTGTAGGAGCACATTCTATAGTTAATGGCATTGTATCCTGCAGCTAAAACTTGTCACTAAATAAAATGCAGAAAAGAAAAGGTGATCTGACATACAAAGGCACTTCTTTTTTATCATTTGTTAGTGTACTAAGAATGGTGGTACTCGTGCAATATAGCAATATGTCACTAAGAATGGTGATACTCGTACAATATAGCAATATGTTTTTTATTAGTCATAATATAGTAATATTAAAAAAACAGCAGACATAACCAACAAGGAGACACCAATAACAGGTCTATTACTAGGAAGGCATGATTTTTTTTTTCCATCGTACGAAAGGGTAGCTAGCTTTCTGGACATGGAAGAAAGTAGAAAAGAAATGGCATCTACATGGTGCTTTTATTAGACTGGCTTCAATTGTACCATTGTCAAACAATGATAAGCAACCAATTTCCACAAGAACTCCTTCACATTTCTTACTAAACAAAAATGAAAATATATATATATATATTCATGTGCACTGCACGTAGCTTCACACACTTAAATGTACTTACAAAGTACCAATGGACACTGCTGATCACCATGAATTACAAACGGATGGGCTTTCACCTCAGAGTTTTTAACTGACGTGACAGCGACAGACTATTTTCCTTTACTCTTTTTTTTTGTGTGTTTTTTCAGAACTCGATGGATAGTGGGTACACTCTTCAATTCTTCTACCATTTAAACATTGGACTTGGTTCAGTAGCCAGTATTTGAACTCATGATGTGTGCCTACCGCACATCCCCCCATTTTACTACCTTTGTTGTTGAACTTAAGCCTTCGGAGTGACTCTACTTTCTTTACTGCAACAGCATTTAGTGTTCTTCCACCAAAATTAACATAGAAGTCATAAGCCTATGATGATGTCTTCACTTGACCTCCTCCTTACCTTTTCCTTGTGTTATTTTTTGGTTGTTTATAGGTCCAGAATTATTTCATTACTTGTTCATGCATTTCTATTCAGAGTAACCAGTACTATATCAGCACTTTTATAGAAGAGTGCAGTTTCCATTTCTAACTTTTGCCTCCATATCATTTCTTTTTTTACTCTATTGAGAAAGGTTAAGAGTTTTATTAAAAGAAGATGGGCATGCACCAAGCTAGTGCTTGACCTTACAAAAGAAAGGAGATTCCTTTTTACAAAAACAAAAGAGAGGAGAACTTCTTAAAGCCCCATAAATTGTGTACTTATCAACATAATTAAATTAACCCCAAGGTGTGTACAGGCTACAGTCACACAGAGGCGAAGAAATGATCAGAGTATGGTCGACTATTCAAGGTATATGTTGGAACGTGTTTGAAGAGAAAAGAAAATAGTTGAAGTTCCAGGATTCCTCACCCAGGGCTTCGGCTCGTGCAAGCAGTGGCAAGGAACCAGGAATTTATGCCCAAGGAAAAAACTAAGAAAGATCCCAGACTTGCCACACAGCGATCCTCACAACATAAGGGACTTTTTCTGAAGTCCAGGACCTTTCACAATGACTCGCAGGTTGTGCACCATGTTGCGAGGGAAGGTCCTAGAAATTTGAATTGAGAAGTAGAAAATAGTTGAGGTTTGTGAGCCCCCGCGGCATTTTCTGTCAAGGTGGAATCTGTCTAATTGTTTTGCCACTCAACCAAGATGAGTCTTTGGAGAGTTTTGTTATTACTAATATCAATATTATGACAATGATGTCCAACTTGCGCACATCTTGACTATTCCAGAGGGTATTCGCTACCCCGCACCAGTATAGCTACGATTGTACCGAATAACTCTGTCCACCAAGGCTTGACAGATAGGAAGAAATACCTAATGCTTTTTGCCTTTGCTTGAATTTGAACTTGAGGCATCATGGTTATCCGCCGACTTCATTAACCACTAAGCTACATTGTGGTGCTTTTGGGTTAATAATTACTCCTAAAACTAGTATTATCATTGTTTCATCATTGAAGTCCATTAATTAAACTACGTAAATATAGAACGAGAACGCTGATTGTTCTTTGGATCTCATGTTAGCTAAACGGATACTCGAGGTATGTTTGAGATGCATCTTTCCTTGGGATTTTTTCAAAGTTCCTACTTCCCAAGTGTTTGCTAAAATACCTCAAACGCTTTCAATGATAGTGTATGATGGAGATGCAATAGGGGTTGCACCTAATAGGGAGACAGGTAGAAGAGGAGGACAAAGCAAAAAGAACTTGGGGCATGAGGGAGGAGGAAGAAGGCAGTTGGACGTTATGGAGGACCGATCTAGCGCTACCGTCATGAGTTTTGAATTTGGTCGTGAAAGCAGAAATTTTAGGAAGCGTAAATGACAACCCTATCCTTAGGGTGATGAGCCAGATTGGGACAGATTGAACCAATTCAATAAACATAAGGGTCTGGACCATTACAAAATTTAAACCAGACCGGCTCAAAGACTGCTGACATCCAAACATGTCCCGACTAAGATACAAGAGAAGATGATGCAGGGAGCCTCCACATCTATGCATCAGAGAGCTCGAGAAAGGCTAGAAACTCCAATATCTCCAGAATACACGGACGCGAAGGCCATGCCCTCAGAATAGATCCAAGGAAAAGGGGCAGCCAGCTGCAAAATCATCTTCGGCCATTAACATCAGTCAAGAAGTCTAAAATCAAGACACTAGCAGTCTTGGAATTGCTAAAGGAAGTGATGGTGGGGGTCGAAACTCATTGTTTCCTCCCCAGGGAGACTATCTACTATATCCTGCGACTCTGATAACCAAAGTTTTTGCTCGAGCGAACACAAATCTGGAAGAAACAAACAGGAGAGTGGCTCAAACATGCTCAGAAAAGGGGGAGGAAGCTTCAAAGGGTCTGGGTGTGCTCGGAATGTCAGTCCTCGAGGCTTTTTCTGGCAGTACCATCAATGCGATGTATCTGCCAGCATCGGAAATTTGTTCACAGGCATGCTGGGATGGTTGGAACTTCTTTGCCACCAATTTTCAAGGTCCATCTTTCAGGTCCGAAGTTTCCTAGAACTTCACCTACTAGCTCTATTCTGGCTCCAGTAAAATGAATAATTAAGTGTTAAAAACAAAATATAGCACAGTGAACAAGAAATGCAAACAGGAAGGCAGAAGAATCTGAAGGCATGAAAACCTAGAGCAAAGAGTTCCTTTAAAGGGCCTAATGGAGTCATAGAAAATATTTTACCGTTTCAGTGATGCTGGATGCAGCAGTTAGAAGATCAACCAATGCCACCAAGGCGTTCAGCTTCTCTTCAATGCCCAGATCTGAATATTCACCTTCCATCAGCCCCAACAACCATGCTTCTCCTGCGTAGCTTTCATCAATTTCAGTATTTACTGTTGACAGTCCATTTTTGTTTTCAAACTGATGATATCTCTGTTCAGATTCAGCTCGAACTAGTTCGCGAGACTCGCAGTCTGAATTGTCTCTGATGTATCCACTAATAACCTCTGCGTCATCTCCTTCGGAATCTGAGAAAGAAATTTCAGATTCCAGTGAAGAAGGATTAATGCGTAGACGGTACCCTGAAGATGAGATCTTTTCAAACAAGGTAATGTCACTAGAAAGGGTTGAGCTTATTAAATCTTCCAGCTGAATAGTTGTCGCTGCCAGATTCAATTCAAGGATCTTCAAGACAAAAGGAAAAAACTTTATTAACCAAAGCATTTTATGATGTAAAGGAGGCAGTAGTAATGATAATACTAATAGTAAGGACTGGGATTCCATCCACTTACAGATTGAAGCTTTGCCAGCTCATGAACTTTCATTCCATCAGTTCCTTTAATTAGCAGAATGCTAAAAAGTTCGCCCTTCAGTGTACCACGGGTTAACCCATACTTGGCCATCAAATTAACTTCCTAAGAAACAAGAAACCAAAGAAAATGAGAATCACAGAGTAACTTCTTTCAAGACACACTACTGAAGGATGGTCTATCGTAAGATTTAAGGCTTCTATCAAGAAAAATCAAGATCAATAAAAGCATAAAGCTAGCTGGATGCGTAGCCGCTCACAGGATCAGAGACAGTGCTCTTCTCAGAGTTGTCAAAGATACGCTTAAGCCCTGAAGCAAGATAGAAAACATGTTAAGTGCTTCCCCTTGCTTTGTGGGTGCTTCGGTGTCATCATCAAGGCTTTAAGGCATATTGTTCCTTGCTAATGAATGTTATCCCGAAGAAGTGACACTTAACAATTGATATTTCACTTTATAAAAAAAATCCCATTTCTTGTCCATAGATTTGTTATTTGTTATTCATGCTTATGATTATTAATTTTGGCCTACACAACATATTTGCTTAGTTGCAAGGACTCATCACTTTCAATGCTGAACCCGTGTCGGATTCTCCAAAAATTTAGTACTTTTGGAGGATCCGACACACACCCACTAGCACTTTTGAAGAGTCCGAGCAACATAGCATATTTGTAGTTTTTCTCCATTTGCACCTTTTTGATTTAAAGTTCACGCTTTATTTGCCCTTTGCACTTAAAGCCCAAAAGAACCTTAGAGCATTTTTGCACTTTTTGCTTTTGATAACCCTAGTTTTTCAGTTTTTTTACATAAAAAAAAACAAAGAAACTAAAGGTATATTTGAAAACCATTGTGTAATTAAAAGGCTGTGTAATTACCACCAGCCTAGTAATTACCAAAGATCATTTGGTATGCTACACATATTTTTAGTTTAAGGCCACAGGATTTAAAAGTATTCTTTTACTTTCTTAAACTTTGTGCCCGGTCAATACTAAAACAAACAAATTGATTTAGAGGGAGAGTGTGTGTGTGTATGTGTGTGTGTATTTAAGCTAGGTAACTTTGGAGGGACTATATACTTTTTTTTGTAAAAATACATTAAATAATTACAAATTGCAAACTAATATGGTAAAGAATAATCTATAGCTTCCAAATAAATACTACTCGCTCAGTCCAATTTTATGTGGCACCATTTAACTTGGTACGGTGTTTAAGAAAAGGAAGACTTTTGAAACTTGTGATCTAGAATCATCTATAGATATTTGTGTGATTGAAAATCATTTCATTAAGGGTAAAATTGGAATTTTAATGTTAAATTGTTTCTTATTTCAGAAAGGTGACATTCTTTTTGGACGGACTAAAAAGAAAAGGGTGTCACATAAAATGGGACGGAGGGAGTAATATTTTACCTTGATAAGAATTTCAATAATGAATTAAATTTTTAAACACCAACTCGTGAATATAATTTCAAATTATTGAGTGGTTGCACTTTCAAATCTTAAAAAAAAAAAAAAAAAAAAAAAAAAAAAGAGGACGAGACATGAGTTTACCAAGTATTTTTTTTTAACATAAATATTTATACTAATGAATAGAAAAATAAAAACATAAAATCATAATTTTTATCTAAGAATCAAGTATCAGATCTCTATCTCCTACAAGATGAAGAAGCCACACCACCAATCACCAAAATACCAATAAGAAAATAAGATATTTAAAATATAAAAACTCATCAAGAAAAGATAACAATAGCATAGCAAATCATTGTTTTCATCACCATCACTAAAACATCAACACAAAGTACTAGTACGAGCGTACTGCAATCTGCATATGCAATAAGAAAAATGAAAAAAAAAAGAGAGAGAGAGGAGGGGGGGGGGGGGGGGGGTAAATGTAGGGGCGCCCAAAGATTCGGGCGCCAGCCAGAGCTACCCTCTCAGGATCTGAAATTGTGTTATGTGTAAGAAAAAAATGATAAGCGGGA
>JAPFFP010000008.1:1542862-1553295 GCA_026153255.1 Solanum medicagineum | reverse complement strand
AATATTTAATTATTTTTAATTTGATTTATATATTTGCAAATAGATAAATTAAACACTTTTTTTAAAAAAAAAAAATTAATTATTATTCAGATCTAAACACAATCTCATTCAAATTCAAGAGAGTTTGTTTAAATTGATTTTTGATTTATGACTTATAAGCCATAAGCATTAGGAATTTTAGCTTATACTTTTTGACTTATTTTTATTATTTTGCTTTAAAATTAAGAGTTTATAAGCATTATTTGGCTTTACCCACACTTCAATCTGCTTAAAAGTTATTTTACCTCAAAGGAACTTAGAATAAACCAATCCAAACCAGCATTAAATTGTCCATTTGGATTGACTTATTTTAGGTGTCAAATAACTTTTGAGCAGTTTAGAAGTATTTGGATAAAGTTAAAAAGTTTTATAAGCACTTGTTTTTCAAATAAATAATAAAAACAAGCCAAAAATTATAAGGTAGAAATCCTAAAAAGTTTTTGGCTTATGAGTCATCATCCAAAAGTCAATCCAAACGATCTCTTAATCATGTTTCTGTTATAAAAGTATTTGGAGGAATTTTATTATTTCATCAATAATATATATCTTTAACACCAATCTTTTATCATCACCACGAACATCACTAGCAGACATAAATATTTTATTTTTAATATTTAATTACAATTTATTTAAATATATAAATAACAAAATTATGCACATTTAAATGTTAAAACAAATAATTTTTATCGTATCATTCAAATTCAGACGTCTTAATTTCTTTTTCTATTTATTTTGAAGAATTTATTTTATTTATCAATATAATTATATAATTTTTTAGAAATATAGATAATACATTCACATGATATATACATCTGGATTCTTTATTAATAATCATGTATCTATAGTATCAAAAATTTTCACCAGTACCACAAAAAATTATCTCTACCAGCACTCGCAGACAAAAGTTTTTTTATTTTTTAAATATAAAATATATTTTCTTTTATTAAATCTATATTTTAAAAATATTTAATTATTTTTAATTTGAATTATATATTTGCAAATAGATAAATGACATACAATTTTTTTTAAAGAAGCAATTTTAATTATTATTCATATCTAAATACAATCTCATTCAAATTCAAGTGCGTTAGAGTATGTTTGAATTGATTTTTGACTTATGACTTATAAGCCATACGCATTAGGAATTTCAACTTATACCTTTTGACTTATTTTTATTATTTTGCCTCAAAAGTAAGAGTTTATAAGCATTGTTTAACTTTTATCCACACTTCAATCCACTTAAAAGTTATTTTACCTCAAAAGAACTTAAAATAAACCAATCCAAACCAGCACTAAAGTGTCATTTGGCTTGGCATATTTTAGGTGTCAAATAACTTTTAAGCAGTTTAAAAGTATTTGGATAAAATTAAAAAGTGCTTATAAGCACTTATTTTAAAGATAAAATAATAAAAATAAGCAAAAAATTATAAGTTAAAAATTCTAAAAGATTTTTGACTTATAAGCCAAAAGTCAATCCAAACGAGCTCTAAATCATGTTTTTATCATAAAAGTTCTTGGAAGAATTTTATTATTTCATCAATAATATATATATCTATAACACCAATCTTTTATCATCATCTCGAACATCAATAACAGACATAATTTTTTTTATTTTTAATATGAGTTATAATTTATTTAAGTATATAAATAACTAAATCATACACATTTATATTTTAACACAAATAATTTTTATCATATCATTCAAATTCAAACGTCTTAATTTTTTTTATTATAAAAATATTTTAAAGAATTTTATTATTTTATTTATCATATTATATAATTTTTTTTAAAGATATATAGATAGTACATTCAGATTATATATCCGGATTATGAGTATCTTATATCCGGATATGCACTATCTATATTATATTTCAGAAAAAGTTAAATCGAATCCTACTAAACTTCTAATCTAACGGCTGTAAATTACTCTAAAGGCCCACCAATTTAATCTACACCCTTAAATGCAAAAAAAAAGCAATTAAAATAAAGCAGAAAAGAATTTAATTCTGGAAAAAAAGAAAAAAAATCCCAATTCTCCAAATCCAAAAAAATGGAACCGAATGAAAGTAGTGGACTGAATTCTTACTTCCACCATCACCACCACCACCACCACCAACCACCGCCAGCGCCGCCGCAAAACCCTAACTCTACCACTACTACCACCAGTGTTTCGCCTACTAATGGAAGTGTGCCTAACAACAACCCTACCGCTACCGGTACCGCTACCACCACAGCCGCGGCCGCAGCTGCTTCTCACATGGTGTATACTGGTTCACTTCCATCTGCGGTGTCTCCGCCTATGGACAGTGTGAAACGGAAGCGGGGGAGACCTAGAAAGTATAGCACGCCGGAGCAAGCTGCTGCTGCTAAGCGGCTGTCGTCGGCTTCGGCTCCCCTTAAAAAGAGGGATCATGGTTTGAGCCATGTTGCTGGAGGAGACGGTGGTGGTAGTTCTTCGAAGAAATCTCAATTGGCTGCGTTGGGTTAGTTAGTTTCTCTTGTTTTCTCCGTCACACGCGCTCGGACGCGCCACTGTTGGGATTTTGTTTTGTTTGAAGTTTTTGAGCTGAGAGCTTTCAAAAATCTCTTCTTTGGTGAAGAGAAGATACATTATATACCAGAGGGCACATAAGCACATGCTATGAATATAAAAACATTTGTATTCAGTATCTTTGTTTCTTTTTTTTATTTTAAGCTTTAGTTTATTGGATACTTTATTCTTGTATTGGACCTCTTACTTCCTCCAACTTATACTTCCTTTTCCTTCCTTGAACTGAGGTTCTAAAAATGTGATCTTGCATGTTTATATACTGTACAAAACACAAAATATGTTACCTTATTCATGTTATATTGCCCTTTCTTAATTCTTGTCAATGCCATTGCTCGATAGTCTCGGAAACAACCTCTCTATCTCTATGAGGTAGTGGTAAGGTCTGCGTTCCAAACCCCACTTGTGGGATTCCACTGGGTATGTTGTTGTTGTTTGACATTGCTGGATAATAGAGGAACATTTACTCAGTAAACAAAGAGGCAATCTAAGAGAGACATGCATGACATCAACAAATTGCCTCTAAAGTTGACTTCTTTACACCATTACTATCCTTTGCTTTTGATTTAGATGCCTATGCATAAACAGGTTTGTTTGTCTCTTGTTTTATCCTGGTCCCTGTTCTAAATGCAGGGGACAGGGGTGGTTATGGGCTGTGCAATAGGAAGAGCTTAAATTATTTTTCTTCATATATTTTGATTATGTTTAGACTTGGTGCTAGTTTACGTTTTCAATGTTTGCAAGTCGTTGTTTCTGTAGTTAAAGGCGTGGAAGGGTGTCTGTGTAATCGGCAGAGCTTAAATTATTTTTCTTCATATATTTACGAGTGATTGTGTTCAAACTTTGAGCTAGTTTACTCTGTTTCCAATGTTTAAAAAGTCCTAGTTACTGTTACTAAAGGCGTGGAAGGGTATCTGCTTTACTCAAGTTCATCCAATTGGTTTCTGTAGGTAATGCTGGTCAAGGTTTTACACCTCATATCATCAATGTGTCTGCTGGAGAGGTATGTTCAGAAATTTTTTCTTCCAAATTCCCTAATAATTCCTATTATTATGCAAAGTTCGCGGTGCTTGAATCGTTGATAAATGACCCCTCCCATATATTTTTTTAAATGTGTTTTGTATAGATAGTTTCACTTAAGTTATCTAGTTGATTATCAAAATGTCCCTGAAGGAAGAGAACTCTTTCTTTTTAAGCAAATTAATTGGATAAGGGATCAAATAAGTTGGAAAAGAAAGGACAGTTTATCTTTTGTCAAAGAATTTGCATAGAAAAATTATACTTTGGAGTAAGGAAACTAGGATAGACGATATGAATCAACTTGTTTTTATTAAAAAAAAATTGTTAAATTTCAAGAAATTATGAGTTTAATGCTGGGGCTAGAGCATTTGTATACCTCCTTGGTACTTGCCTTGATAAAATTACCCTATTTTAGAAGATTAAAAAAGAATGGATGAAAAGGTCAGTAAGTCCATAAATTGTACTTAGAGAAGTTAGAGCTGTTGGTACTTTTAGGTTCTGGAAGGGTGTAGCTAGTATTTGAATATTCAATTGATGATACTTCCATTACACTGGCTCAAGCACCTCGCTGATGGTCTAGCTTGCATACTCCCATTTTGTGATGTAACCTTTTTCTATGGTAACTTGTTGATAACGTGTCGTCATAGTTGATGTTTCTAGGCCACATAAATCTGTTCCACTTAGGTCCATTTACTGTACTCCAGTGAGAAGAAGAAGTTTCTGCTGATAAGTTATCGTTTGTCTTCAACCTTTTCTTCGTTCATTAGTGCATGGAGTGTGTCACTCCTCATTTATGATTTTTGGATACCATGACTTTCTTTGCTAGTTACTTCTTTTCCTCCTTTATTCTAGCAGGCTCATTCTTTTTCATCTCCTTTTGTATCTTAGATCTCAACCACAGGACTTGTTTTACTAATTTATTTCATCTATATAGAGACAGTTGTTGAGTCTGGATTATTATCTCTAATTTGATGGATATTTTATATGTTAGAACTTGTGTTTATACAATTGGTATGTCAAGAATGAAAAAAACTTTCCAAACTTCCTTAAGGGTACTTATGTAGTGTATGCAAGATATAAGCCAACAAGGAGGTTAATTAATTGACTCCAAAATTGTTTACGTGAAGTGAGGATTATGTAAGTAAATGATACCATGTATAAGGGACACATGCTCAAAACTGTACATAAGTGACATCAATTGTTGATTGCCTGCTTGAACATCATTTATTTAACCATTCTTGCCCATTCCTGTGATTAAACTCCTTACTTGGTATATCTTTATAATTATGACAATGATATTGTTGGTTTATCAGAAGTTTGGTCTAGTTGAAAAATTGAATTAGTTTTTTTTGTATGTTTTCTTCTGATGTGTACATTGATTTTAAAAGAAATTCCCTCCTGATGTGTGCAAAAGCTTGAGGACTTTCAAAATTGCTTCTAGATATAACATTTTTATAGCAGATAACTTAGATAAAATGACCTTTGGGAAATTCAGCTTTTGCTGCTAATTATGCCAGCATTCAAGAAATTTTACAAATTCTGGATTTTTGTGGTTACCAACTTAGGTTTAGAAACTCAGCTAGGGACATATCTATCTAAGTACAAGCTTCTCTCTTTTAGGATTCATGATGAAAATTGAATTTGAGCTTTGGTGCAGAGACTCAGAAAGCAGAAAGGATGAACTAATTCTTCTGATGTTCTATTCGATTAATAGTCTGTCAAAGTCGGAAAAGCATAGAAGACTATGTAACCCCATGTCTTATTGTAATTATCACATAACACAAAGTGAAGTAGGAAAACAGCTAGCTGTATGATCATTATTCTTGTTGTTATTAAAGGGAATGTGTAGTTTGCTCTCTCTTTTTTTAATTGCATATATGGAGAAGAGAGTGATTTTTAAGAGAACACTGTCTTTGTCTTCTCACACCAAATCGTATATAATTACTCTGTAAGTGCCTTTTGGATTTCATCTAGTTGCTACCAATCATGTTCTCTTCTTTGCTCTTGCTTCACTTGCCATTACTTATGCCAATTGCAAAGTTTCTTTTGAAGTTCTTCTTCTTCTTTTCTTTTCTTTTCTTTTCTTCTCTCTCTAAAGAATGGTAAGGTTAAGTTATTGTTGAAGTTATCCCCATCTCATAAAAATTCAGTGTTCTGTGAGTCTTTTACACATTCGCCTTTTCCTGAGTCTTTCTGTTCCACGTTATTCTTGCAGTTAAACTGGAATGCTTTTGGTTTGTGTTCCTTCTGACCTCAGTAACTAGATGTGCTAGGAAATCTTTGCCTGCTATTTTCCTATTTGGGTTTATAAATTGATTTTAAAAGTAAAATTGCTGTTGCATTACAATGTTCATGTGGCATCTCATCTGTCTATGAAAAGTATTGCATATTGTTAATTTCTTGTTGCACCAACTTGAATGTGCCTCTAAAATTCCTTCTCCCTCCTAGCACATAAGTCTGCACATATCAAACTAATTCCTGTTGTTCGGTGATCAAACCCATGATGTTGTTCGTTAGTTGTCACAGACTCACAACTATTTGATTCAGGAGTTTAGTGCTTTTACTCATCTGTTCATTGTTCATCAGAAAATGTAATATCGGTTTTTCCTTAACATGCATGAGAGTTTAAATGGTACATCACAGTTCTTAAGTAACTCCACTTCAGTGGAGATGTTCTTTTTCAAGTTTTCTCAATATAAATTATTTTCTTTGCACCATTCAATTTTTTTTCACTTAATTTATATATTGCCATTGCCTTCTGATTATGCACTGCATTAATCTCGCATTTTATGCTTATTCAATTTTCATATATCACTTAACAGGATGTGGGTCAGAAAATCATGATGTTCATGCAACAAAACAGACTTGAATTATGCGTTTTGTCAGCATCTGGCTCAATCTCCAATGCTTCTTTGCGTCAACCAGCAACATCTGGAGGAAGTATTACATATGAGGTAGAAAATTTCTTACTGATGCTGTTGAATGGGAAGTGTCAATTCTGCAAACAAGCATAGGTCAAAAGCATAATAAGGAAATGCAACATTTAATTATATAATGAAGGAAATTAGGGTTGGTTTGTGTGTCATTGTTATTGATTGGATTGGTCCAACAATTTCAGGATGACTTGCAAATAAAGAAGCATACTGTTAATAGGACACATCAAAACAATCTTTGGAATTTTTAGATTACACAGAATCACCTCTGGAATTTGGTAAATTCTCATGAGGTTTTTAATTGACTGTCACATGTTTTTCACGGACTGTAAGTTTTTGATGATGTTACTGGAACCTAAGCCACAATGGATCTTTTCTTTTAGGGTGTGTTTGGTATGGAGGAAAACATTTTCCAATTTTCCCGTAGTTGGTTAGTCAAATTTTTTGGAAAATATTTTCTCTCGGACAGCGAGTTCCTTAAAAATGAGGAAACTGACTTCCCTAATGGAAGTTGGAACTAGGGGAAACAAGTTCTGCATTCCACACTAATTGTCTCCTCCTCCCCCCCCCCCCTTCCCCTCCAACACTCCCTACCCATATCCCCCCATTCCCCCATAAGCCATAACCCCACCCACCTCTATACTGTTTGCTTAGATATATACAAATGTTTTGGAGACAATATTCTTTGCTTACTTACTGAACACTAGAAACTAAGTATGAAAACCACTTCTTTTATAGAAAAATATTTTCCAAGAGAACATTTTCTGTCAAAACCAAACACACTCTTATCTTTTGGTTTGTGTGATGAGAGTGGGGGTGGTTCTCCTAGAATGATAAAGTTAAGAATGGTCAAATAATGCCATCACAGCTAATAAAAGCTAAGTAGTAGTACATCTATGTGTTTCTTTTTCTTTTGAGGTGAAACTAAGTGTAATGTTTAATGAGTCAACTTTCTTGTCATGTAGCTCTTTTACCTTTACTTTTACAGTATGTGAAACCTTGTTTGCCTTACTTTCACTCTTTGTTCCTTTTTTAGTTGAAGTAAGACTTTACTTGAATCCTTGTTTCCTATGTAGCCATATTTCCTAGATTGTGGTTCAAGCACAATTATTTACTTTTATGGGACCAGTGATAACTTAATCAAATACTTTATACTTGCATTGAGATGCAACAATGAAAAATATAGGAAGTAAAACACACATCCCTAAGAACATAGCGTTAGCATTTTGTGGTCATTTTTCTGTTTTAAAGATGGTGGTTCTTATGTCTAGGATACAATATCTTCATGATTCTCACCAGACAAATAACAGGAAGAAGGTGTAATATTTCATATTTTTAATGTAAATCAGAGATGTCAACCAACATGTGATCACATCTACTATCTCCCAAATGGCCAAGAAAGAGCATCCTAATTTTTTGTCTTAGTTTGAGTATGTACGCGACACATTTGAGATGCCTAGATAATATCCATGCTGTATTACGAGCATTATTCTATGCCAGAGGATCATCACTTCCAATCTGTCATAAGAGAAACATATTCAAAGGTCTTTTATCCGATTTCCCCTGTCAATTGAGGTATACAACAGTGATCATAACTTTGTGTTATTTCATGCCAGGGGCGATTTGACATTCTCAATCTCACTGGATCTTATATACGCACTGAGAGTGGAGGCAGAACTGGTGGGCTGAGTGTGACTCTGGCAAGTACTGATGGTCAAATTGTTGGAGGTGGAGTTGGTGGTCCCTTGATAGCTGGAGGCCCAATTCAGGTTTTCTATTTTCAAGAATATTTCGATTTTTTAAGTATGTTCTTAGCCATCAACAGAATTAATTAAGATAATGATTTTAAGATAAGCTTATAGGAAATTAGACTAAAAATATGTTAAGGGCACTATGCTTTCTCATTGATTACTGGATGCCTAACTTGAGACTCTTTCTGGTTCTTCATTTCTTCTTTTTTATTTCCTTCATGAAGTCGTTGATGAAGCATCTCTCCATGTATAACATTGAAGTTTTCTCGTGGTAATACAAATAACAACTAATATGTACGAGTCTAGATGATCGAAATAAATCTGTGACTTACCATATCTGAAGTGATAATTACGAAACAGGGACAAGAAGCAGTGATCTATTTTATTTGCTTGTAAAACATTGAATCTTTACCCGTATTTTTGTCACGTTAAGTTCCTATCTTCTGACAGCTTGTTATTGACTATGTTGGTAGGTGATTGTTGGCTCATTTTCAAAAGCTGGGGGACCGCAGCATGATACTTCTCCGCAATTTGGTGCATCACCATTGCCATTTCACTCAGTGGTTGATTCTTCTAATCTAAGTATGGGTGGAGGTCAGTTTATGATGCAATCTCGTGGTATGCAACCAACGCCTTTGCATTCAACTGATTGGAGGCTTAACACCAGTCAGGGCTTGCACCAGTCTCCAGAAAATGGGGACTATGACCACCTTCAAGATTAGGCAAAACATGTCATATTAGGAGTAGTGTGATAAACTTTCCTAAGTTATAGGGGTTCTTTTTGGAAGAGAATATACAAACTGTTTACATTTGTACAGGTTAGCAACAATACTTCCCTGAAGTGTCTTTTTTTGCAGATGACAACTGCTCCCAAATTCTCTGATGTCTGAGACCTCAGAATTTCTTCTGCAATTCTCTGGATTACCTAACTTGCTGTCTCTGTCTTAGAGTTGTTTATTTCTTTTTGTTGGTTGGGTATTTTTAGGGTTCTTTATATTCTGACTTGTGTATATTGGTGAGGTAAGAGGTTTCTTAGGTCTGTGTTTACCTAGTTGTACTAAAAATATGTCATGCCTAGTCTCTACTCTGCTTAGACACCGCCGTTTTTTACATGGTGATGTTCTAACCAGTTTGTTTGCATCTCGACTATTCAATCAGTTACCTGGTATTTATTCGCTAGCACAACCTTTTCCGTAAGATTTTCAACCATGTCATTGGGTCCAATAAGGTCAATTTTGTCACTTAAGTGGGAAAATTAGTATAAATTATTTATAAGTAAATTAAAATAGAAGTACCAATTGGTGATATATTCCTTTTGAGTTCTGATTTAGGAAGTAAATAGTATTGTCTTCAAGCAAGGAAAGAATGTTTTTTTAGGAAATATGAGCAAGAGAAAGAAGCAATAGGGCATAAAAGTTTTTGAAAGTTTGCTTTTTATGCATCGATTGTGTATTTCTTTTTGGAAAAATTACAAGAATACATTACTTTTCTATTCAGAATTACAAGTGTTAAGACACAAAAGTCCCATATTGGTCCTTAATAGGATGGGTGGACTCTTTATAAGGTTTAGACAATCCTCTTCCCTTTGAGCTAGCTTTTGGGGTGTGAGTTAGGCCGAAGACGTACTTCAACATGGTATCAGAGCCCAGGTTCGGCGGGCAGGAGCTGGCAAGGAGCCCAGGTTCGAGCAGGAATGTTTCCCTCCCACATTGGTGGAGGAAGGTCACGAGATTATGTGGTCTTTGGTTTGAGGGGAGGATTGTTGAGTAACAAACCTCATCCCACATCGGGAAACAAAGAAAAATTGTAGCAATACATAAGTGACCACCCAACTCCATTAGTATGAGGCCTTTTGGGAGATGCCAAAAAACAAATCCGTGAGGGCTTGGCCCAAAGCGGACAATATCATACTAATGCGGGGTTGGGGTGTGGGCATGCGCGGTCCCAACATGGTATCAAAGCAGGGCCCGTCTCATCCAATGTTGGGTCCCTGAGACAATTGGCCACGCACCAGATGCTAAGCACTGGGCGTGAGGGGGGGTGTTGAGACACAAAAGTCCCACATTCCGTGAGGGCTTGGCCCAAAGCGGACAATATCATACTAATGCGGGGTTGGGGTGTGGGCATGCGCGGTCCCAACAT
>JAPFFP010000008.1:1529809-1542762 GCA_026153255.1 Solanum medicagineum | reverse complement strand
GGTATCACTTTTGGGGTGTGAGTTAGGCGTAAGACCTACTTCAACAACAAGTATTCTCTTACCTTGAAAAGATTACAAAAATCTCAAAAATCTGATCAATCAAATCTAATTATTAAAAATGTTTTAAATAAAATTTGAAATCCGTTCCTTCAACTAAAGACAAGTTCAAACGGTTGCTTCACTCATCTCTTTCCCATTTTTTGTTTTTGCCCCAATTTGTTTTGGTGAAATTATCGTTGAACAAAGAAGTTCAAAGGGTTCCCTTAGTCATCTCTTTCTCCTTTATTGATTTTTGTCCTAATTTTTTTGGCAAAATTATTGTTGAATGACGCTATTTTATAGGGAAATTTTGACATTATAATGGAGTCTAGTGATTCACCATTATCAAACCCGGACGATGTTAGTCACCCCGATGGTGTTCAACAAACAAAGGACTTCCGATTGCTTGAAGAGCAGAACAAACCATTAGCAGATTCAGGTGTTGATGCTTCTAAAAATAATAGGTCTTTGAAAAGTAATGCTTCAGCTCGCACGAAGACAAAAAGTTCAAATGTTGAAGCAGCGAAGAAGACAAAAGCTAAGAAAGTTGTTGGGTCTACATCCAAAAGACAGAGTGATGAAGCCCCTTCCAAAAAAAAGAAAAGAGCAGCACAGTTATCTGTCAGACCTCCCTTGCCCAAGGTTCAATTTTTGAGCATTGTTTTGGTGGCTTTTTTTGTGTCGCAATTAGTGTGTTGAAATTATTTTTGTATCAGTATGTGTGATATTGGGGTTTCAAACTGATACTTGAATAGTTTGCTGGAGCAGTAGCAATGTTGTTCTATCAAAGTGTATCACACATTACTTATGTATCAATGTGTCATCCAATATTTTCTATATCAGTGCGACAATTTAGTTGTTTGAAATTGTTTTTGTATCAGTATGCGTGATATTAGGTTTTCAAACTGATACTTTAATAGTTTGTTGGAGTAATAGCAATTTTGTTATATGAAAGTGTATCACACATTAATTATGTATCAATATAACGTACAATTTTTTCTGTATCAGTGCTGCCAGTTGGGGCATGAGTGTGTTAAGTTTCACCAATGTTTGATTCAAATTTGTTTGTATCAGTTAAGTCAGTTGTTATCTGCAATGAATCTTGGACAACTGTATGATACAATGTATTAGCCATTTTTTATATTTTGTAAAAGTGCTTCAATTTTTTGTAACATGTTGATACTTTTTTTCACAATTATAATGGATGTTGTTCATTTTATATAACTGTGATACATGTAATTAAATTTTTATCATTATTTTTCATTGTACATGCACATTTTTACTTTTTATCATGCTTTTTTTTAATGAAAATTTAGAAGCATATTTTTATCATTGTATACTGATAATATTTGTATCAGTATCCCTAACCCTTTGCTTGTGTTTCATTGCAGGGTATTAGTTATGTTATTAAACAGGTACCGAGACATTTTTTAAGATTTGGTATCATTTACAACAGTGATTTCGCAGATGATATAAAAACATCCATTGAACCCCAAGCTTATGCAAAATTCCGGAGGACTATTTTTGGGCCATATCTCAAAATGCTCAGTTGCAATTTTCAGGGCCAGATTATGAAATGTTTGTTGTTGTTGGAGATTGAGCAAGACAATGCACATGAAATTCATATTAGACATGGGAATGGTAATGTGCTTCGTTTCAATAAGAGGGACTTTTCAATTATCACTGGCCTAAAGTGTACTGGCAGTGTGGATGATTTCCAGTACACCGATGAGAATCCCAGTAGATTGATGAGGACCTACTTCCCGGGTGCATATTCAAGTGTAAGAAAAGGTCGACTCGTTGACCGTTTTATGATGGGGGAATGGGAGAGCACTGAAGACGCAGTACACTGAAGACGCAGTACAAATGCGGTTATTCGGTGAAAATCTTTTTTCCTGTAACACTTTGCCATTGAGTAGCATAGGTCGCTTAACATTTCCTTGCTTTTTCTAAAATTAGTGCAAACATTTTTTCAAACATGCCACATACATGCATAATGGAGGACATTAGGGAAAATTATACTCAAACTCTTCATTATGCTTTCATTCCTATTTGATACAAAACACAGCTCATCTCTTACCCCAAATGCGGTTCTAAATTGCTCAAAAAATCATATCCATGAAGCATCATTCTCCGTATCAACGGCTCCATAAGCTATTGGCAATATGAAACCTTTTAATAACATTTTTGTAAATGAAACCAACATTAGTTCCTTCAGCCATGTCCTGGTAAGCGTTATGTAGCAATTTTTTGTATCAACAGCTCTACAAAAAAATCATTTTATACCTGAACCATCAACTATGGATGCTGATAAAAAAGTACCTCTATAAGCACCACTTAGATGAGCACCATCCACTACCACAACTGGTCTACAAAATTGGAATCCCCTGATCAGTGGCCGCAATGCAATAAAGAGGTACATAAACTGATTCTCCTCCAATTTTTTAAGTCTTATATAGGATTTTGGATACACTTTATTAAGCATGTGTATGTATTTTGGCATCATCCTATATCCGTCAGCTGATTTGCCCCTTAACATCTTCAATGCTCATTTCTTCTCCCATCACGCTTTTTGATACGTAATGTTTACTCCAAAAGCATCCTTCACATCAGTAACAATATCTTTTGGAGTGTTGCTTTTCTTGTGGTTCAGTAGCTTTGGTGCAGTTACTCCACTAATAAATGATAATGCCGCTTCAACATTGTTAAGAATCCTTTTCCTCATTGGACACGTGTGTATATCATTGAAGTATCTTATTATGAACATATTCGTGCTTTTCATTCGTGAAGCTTTCATCCTCCAACCACAATCTTCTGAGAAGCATGTTAAAACATAGCTGCAAAAAAAAAATAAAAAATATTACTCCCAAAAACTTATATCAACTGCAATTTCTTTCCAAAATCAACACCAACTGATACACAACTGCCATTCAAACAAATTAATGATATAAATTACCATTCAAATTTACTGATACCAAAGTCTTTTCAACAAACCTTCAAGCGTGGACACAACAACAACACATGTAATGATACAAACAAAAATGTTATACAAAAAAAAACTACTACCGATACCTATTTCATGGTCTAATGCTAACTAACAATGCACCTTCTACTGTTGATACCTATTCCATGCGTGATAAACTTCAAAGCTCTACTAATACCTATTTTATGCGTGATACAAAAAAAAATTCTTCACACTACTGACACCTAACACAACATAATCGTCTCTTACTTAACTATTCCTCTTTTTTATTTCATAGGGAGCTGATACAAAAATTGCAGACTCTTGCTTTGATGTATGTAGTCCTAAAACTATTCTATTGTTGTATTTGTATCAGCCAACAAACATAAACTTGTATCAATTCCTATTTCTTTCCCAAATGAATACCAACTGATATACAAATGTCATTCAAATAAATTAATGATACAAATTACCCTTTGATTTTATTGATATTAAACTCCTTTCAACAAGCCTTCATGCTTGCCACAAACAAAATCTGGACATAACAACAATAGCTCATGTAATGATACAAATAAAAAAGTTGCACAAAAAAACACTGTTGTTAGCTATTTCATGGTCCAATACTAACTAACAACGCACCTTCTACTGCCAGATCGCTTTACCCTAAAATTAAACCCCTTTTCGATTTTGTATTTTCCCATAATGCACACCAATGTTGCTTTATCCCTATACTTTTGTTTCTCCTTTACTTCAATATCTGTTGCCCTGCTGCTCGCATTCCCTACATCTTCTTCTGTTCCATAATAATAAACATCTACAGGTGATTCCATCACCCCCAAAATTTCTTTATCACTATGTTTTCATTCACCACAGTCCATGGAAGGACACATTGGATACAATCTATGTGATTCAACAAGATTCACATCACTAGTATCTATACACAAGGGATACATCGGAATCCTGATTCCCTTTTCTTGATTTCAATATACAACGGCACCCCCATATCATTTCGAATTGTTATTGGAGAGAAGTTTTCTTCTACAACGTATCGTATTAACAATTTCTTCTTTCTCTCCTCTACATCCAACTCTGCTGCAATTGCAGGTTTGAGGCTAACAAAAGAAATATTGTCACATACAACAACCCCATCACTCATGTACCGCTTGTACTCTACATCGTTCTCCCATACACCTGAATGCCGAAGCAATATAGAGATGTTCATTTCTATGGAAACCTCAGAAGATGCAAAATAAGTGGCTTCCTGTTATTTGAATATTCTTCAAATATTTGAAAAATTGATTACTATCCTTGCACGCATAAAAGAAGTCTTTTAACCACTAGATGAAAGGTTAAATCGTTATTGATTAATTTTTACTAACCTGCAATTCCTCTCCCTTCCTGCCGCCAGCATTAAATGCTCCTTATTTCATGTTATGTATAACTTCACACTTTTTTGTATCGACCAAGAACCATAAATGAGGAATTTTTGATAAATAGTAAAAAGGTGGGGATAAGTTGTAACTAATGCTAAAAGGTATGATATTTATCAAATTTTCCCTTTCTTTTTCTATATTACTCCCTTCTATCCAAAATAATGAAATTTTAGGGTGTGACAAACTTATAGTTAATAATATTAATCAAAGGATAATTGTCTTTTTTATGACAATGAAATCCGCAAACGCTATCTTTGGGTGCACATGACTAGGTGTACCTCTCTATTTCGATATATTATGAGTTCGCAAATCACACATGAGAGGCAAACAACATTAGATAAATTTCGTGTGATGAGCTTGATCTAAAATTAGGGGCTACACGAAGGGATGGAGGTAGGCCAAAGAAGTATTAGGGGGAGATGATCAGACAAGATATGAGGAAGTTTTATCTCAACGAGGACATGACCTTAGATAGAAAGGAATAGAGGTCGTGTATTAAGATAGAAGACTAATAGGCTAGTAAGAATAGGTTGATGTATGGGTAGATTGATGTATGACTTTGTGATATAGTTGATTAGTAGGAGTAATCGTGTCTATATATCCCATTTTGTCATTATTCATCTTATATTTATTACTTTTATTGTATTTACATACATCATTTGCTTTCCATTATTAGTCGTTTTCTTTTTGTTCTTTTCTTTTTCCTTTTTTTTTCTATATCTAGTACCTTGTGCTTATGAGATTTGATTTTTTTAAAGAGGGTTTCCGAAAACAACCTCTTTATCTCTATGAGATATTGATAAGGTCTGCATACATTTTATCCTTCCCAAACCCCACATATGAAATTTCATTGGATATATTGTTATTATCCCCTTTGTTTATTCTCAATCTTTTCTTAAAAGTAGAGAGTTGAAAAACTCATTAAAGATAAAGGTAGTTTTGAAAAGAAAAATCAAACGAACTAATACATTTTTGGACTTTAAAAAGATTATTTATTTTAGACCATAGAAAAAATGTTGGAAATTTATTTATTTTGGACCAATGGGAGTGTCAATATTTTACTTTGTGAAATTTCACAAATAAGATCGGAGCAAGAATAATACAAATACAACCTTATCAATATTTTATGAGGACAAAGAAATTATTTTCAATAAATTCTCCTCAAACAACACATAACAAACTAAAAAATAAAGAAAACACAATAAAGAACACCGAACATACTAATAAAATACAGTATCAAGTTAGGTAAAATCTTACTATAGATGGTTATTTACAAATGACATGTGATTCAATATATATGTCATTTTAAACTTTTTCGACTTTAGAATTGATTAAATATAAAAGCACAATATCTGATATGTGAATTAAACCAACGTTAAACCAAAAGAATTTTGAATTTTCTAAATAATAGGTGTTGAAGAAGTCTTTTAAGTCCACCAAAATTGTTCACAAGGAATGGACTAAAATTGACTATTGAAAAATGTTAAATTCAATAATAGTAAGTCACTGTCGAAGTTTCTATTCTTCTTTTTGATTTTGTGTGCTTATATTCAAAAGAGAGAGAAAATCTGTGAGATATTTTTAATTTGGTTAATTGGGGGTGGGGACAATATTTATTTTTATTAGTTCAACCAATATAGAAACAAATTTTTTTCCTAAATTAGTATAGTCACATGTCTCTTCCATCTTTGGTTTACAACTGTGTCTCTCCTCTCGCGACGGACATAAATACAGAAAAATAAAAAAAATCAAATTGAATCAAATTAATTTAATTCTTCAGTTTTAATTTTTTGATTTGATGTTGATCTTTTTTCTTTAAAAGTTTAGTTCTTTAATTTGATATTTGGCGTAGAAGTCTTGAATCTTCAGGGTATCGAAAAATTAAATTTTTATTAAAAATTTTATATATATATATGTGTGTGTAGAAATCAATTAGCATTTAACTCATTTATGAAATAAGTCAAGATAGCAGCGAATTTGTAATTCATATAGTTGACTTGAAATATTATTTTCCAAGAGAAATTTAAACATATCTTAGTCAATTTATGTCATGTAAAGAAATTTATCTTTGTGCTTGTTTTCCTTAAATAATAATTGGAGGTGCAAGTTTTAGACAAAGATAATATAGTTTTTTTAAAGCACAATAAATACTCCATGGGGCCACATCATCACTTATACTTTGATTTTGTTCTTATTTTATTTTTTATTAGTTCATACCGAACAATTAATTTAAAAACACCGAATAAAATTGAATTGAACTTGAAAAAATCGAATCATAGTTAATTCGATATGTGGTGTACACTTTTTCAAAATCAAAAATTAAATCGTCATATGCTAAGACCAAATCGAAGAATCGAATGCCTAGTCATACTCTTCCCTCATATTTCAAGTTTTTTCAAGGATTATTTTTATTTTGAGATGATTTTTAATTTTTGTCTAAACTACTTATTTGATAAAAATTTGTAAATTGCAGTATCCTTATCTGTTGAGACTTAATTCACTTGATATTAATTTAGAGATTTTTTATCTTATTAGCATGAGTTTTGTAAAAAAATTATGTGTCACAAATTGTGTACTTTTCTCGTCTCATTTTATGTGACACTCTTTAATTTGACAAGATGTTTTAAATTTTTTGAAAAAATTTGTTATATAAAATAATACTTAGATATTTGTGTGGCTGAAATTCATTTCATTAAAGATATAAAAAAAAATTTCAGCATTAAATTATTTCTAATTATAATAAAATAATTTTTTTTGACCAAAATAAAAAAACGTGTGGCCAAAAATTGAAATAGGAGAAATAATATTTTGAAGGTTTGTTATGGTATTTAGACACAAAAGTTGTGCCTTTAGGGGTATATGTTCTTCATTATTTTTAGAGGAAAAATTGATGGTAAATATGGGATAATAGAGTTTATGTATTGGTTTGTGTGTTATTATTTATTTATCTTTTTAAATTTAAATATAATATAAGTTCTTGTGTTTTGTGTGATATAATTTTAGAACATCTCATGACTAAAGTAAATTTTTAATCAACTTAAACTCAAACCTTGAGTTACAATTTTAAATTTCAAAACTACATATTACCTATAAGCTAAGGAATTCAATACCTAAAAAATTATTAGCTCAAAATTTTACACTTCCTTTGTTTGACTTCAAAAACTAATCACCTCTAAAATTTAAAATCACACTTAATTATTGTTTAAAGGTTTAATTTTAATATTTATAAATTAATCACACATCTTTTCGATTGTATGCGCCTGTCTGACGGTCTGATAGGTGTTGTTCCGAGATTGCAAAAGATGCACTAATAATAAAAAATTACAGTTATCAAAAATAAATTTCAGTAAAATCAAATTACTCAATAGTAAAATTAAATAGTTTATAGAATATTTTGATTAATTATTTTTATCCTATAACTCAAACGACACGTTGGATCTATAAATTCCAAAACAGCAAAATGGAATTAAATTAACACTTTAGCTTCCTTGATTAACCTTTTGCTAATGCAATACATCAAATTTAAGCTGTCTTGATTAACCCCATTATAGGGTCCACAAATCCCCATGGTGATTATATATTATTTATTTTTATTTAACGCTTAATATTTATATTAAATTAATTAAATTTAAATTCACATTAAAATTACTATACTATGGATAAATTTTTCCAACAAAGTCTTTTTTTAATTCAGATGACTAGAACTCAAAAACTTTTATTAAAGAGGAAAGAAGGAAAACATTTGGATTGTGCATCGGTTCGATTTTATATATTATTTATTTGATTTATTGATTTTTAAATATGTTAAATTAATAAAAAATTAATAAGATAATTTTTATCGATTTTTGATTTATTAATTTTAAGTACTTAACGATTCAATTTTTTGTTAACCTGATAAGGATGATAATGAGAATTTGCATTAATAAAAGTAGATAAAGTACGGAAGAGTAAAGACTAAAGACGAAATACTAAAGTAAGTAACTAATCACTTAAGTACGGTAAAAGCTAAAATAAGTAAAGTAATGTTATAGTGTTTTATTACTATTAAAGTACTGCTAATATTTAATATTTACGAAGGGGTAAAATGAGTAAATTAGTATAATCCTTTTGAGCTATTGATTTATCCAATAATTCAATAGTAAAAATTGATATCAAATCAGTAATCCAATAATTTTTTTCCAAAATCATTAAAAATTCGATAACCTAATAATTTAATAACAATAAATTAACAATATTTTTTATCAGTTTGATTTATTGATCGACTTGATTTTTTCATACCCCTAAACAATATATTCTCTCTGTCTCATTTTATGTGGTTCCCTTTCCATTTTGGTCAATCTAAAAAAGAATGTCATTTTACTCCAATTGAAAATAATTTTTTTTTTTAAAATTGGGGGTAGGAGAAGGGGAAATGGTGAATGGTGAGGGATTACAATGTGGAGAATTTAATCATCACCAACAAGGTGAGAGTTCAGATAGTCAACTAACTGAACTACTAAGATTCCCCAATAGGAAATAATTTAACCTTAAAGTTACCTTTTATCCTTCCTGAAATGATTTTCAATCACATAAATATTTCAGAATAATTTTACGTTAAAAATTTTAAAAGTTCTTTTTTTTTTTGTTTGGTTAAGTACCATGCAAAGTTAAAAAATATCGCATATTAAAAAATACACTATAGTACATTAGTACCTGTATAAAAAAAGGGGTTTTTCCAAAAGCACTTTTGAGTTCCATACTATTTTAGAGCCTCATTGTGATTGACAGAAAGTGACATGGATAGAGAACGTCTAGGTTCTCTTCATCTAATCTTTGGGGGTCCCATAAAATAATTTTAAATTAATATAAATATGAAAAAAAGGGAAGAAATTTATTGGAATTTTCCTCTTTTCTTGATCTTTCAAAAACCGAGTAAAAAGGGGGCAAATTAAAGGTGGTGTCTTTCTTCTTCAGAGGTCAAAGAATCTAATGAGTAGAAATGGGGTTTTAGTTTTACCTCTTCATCTCTTGTCTAAACATTGAAAATAGTATTAGTGTGTCATTCTTTTTTTGAGGGGGTTTTCTTGTTTTTTTGCAGGTGTTGTACTAACTTGAGGTTTGACAAGTGTGTGTGTGTGTTTTGGGGGGGTTCCCATTTCAAGAGGTGGAATTTTGGGAAGAGGGGTTCTATCTTTTTTTGTTTTCTTGGGATCATTTTTGACATCAAGTTACCTACTTTCACATTCCTGCTTCATTAGGGGCTTTTAAAGATTCATTTTTGGGTCTTTTTGTATTGAGGATTCTTGAAAAAAAGTGATTTTTCTGTGATATCAAGAATTTCCTGTGGAGATTTAAGCTCCACAGGAAGGTGCTTGTCTTTCCAAGATCAGCCTGGTTTGTTCTCTGCAGATTTTAGCTTAAGGTCACTCCTTTTTCTGATTCTTATTCTAGATTTTTTAATCTCACTCTCTTCTAAAGATTAGAACTTTTATGTTCTTTTACTAGTTTTTCTATTGTTTTTTAATTTCATATTGCTGAGTGTACAGAAGAAAATCTAGGAAAGCCCTTACTGGGGGAAGGAATAGTTTGATGAATTTAGTTTAATTGAAAATTTGGGAACTTGGGTTAAAAGGGTATGCTAGATCTTTAAGCATGTATGTATGTTAGATCTAGACATGTGACAGATCAATTTTATTATTATTTTATTGGGGCTTGTGTTATCTGAGAGTACATTTAGTAGAGGCTTGAGCCAATGAGATCTCATTCTTGTAACTTGGCTATTAGTCCACAGGTTATTCTGCTTTCATCTTCATTCAGTTGATAGTTCCAGATATTCAAGTTTTGCTTAGTGGATGGAGTGAAAAGGGGGATTAAGATGTTGGGAATGTTGAGGTGGTTGTTTTTGGGACTGTTGATTTGTTTGATAATTGTATCTGTTTCAGCTAATGATGGTGAATTCTTCAATTGCTGTGATGAAGATGGTTTTTGGAGTGTGCATAATATTTTAGATTGCCAGAAAGTGAGTGACTTCTTTATTGCTGTTGCTTACTTTTCTATCCCTCTTGAGTTGCTTTACTTCATTAGCCGTTCGAATCTTCCTTTCAAATGGGTTCTGGTTCAGTTCATTGCTTTTATAATGTTTTGTGGATTGACACATTTGCTCAATGGATGGACTTACAATCCTCATCCTTCTTTCCAATTGATATTGTCCCTGACCGTTGCCAAAATCCTTACCGCCCTTGTATCTTGTGCAACTGCGATCACCCTTTTGACTCTGATCCCTCTACTCCTAAAGATAAAGGTCAGAGAACTGTTCTTAGCACAGAATGTTTTGGAGCTAGATCAAGAGGTTGGGATGATGAAGAAACAAACAGAGGCTAGCATGCATGTCCGTATGTTGACACAAGAAATTAGGAAGTCACTTGATAAGCACACAATATTATACACTACTCTTGTTGAACTTTCGAAAACCTTGAAGTTGCAGAATTGTGCAGTTTGGATGCCTAATGAAAGTAGGTCACAGATGAACTTAACACATGAATTAAGCCCCAGTTCTGCTGCAGAAAGTCATCGTTCACTCTCAATTAATGATCCAGATGTTCTGGAGATAACAAAGAATAAGGGGGTAAGGATTCTGAGGCAAGATTCAGTTCTTGCAGCTTCGAGCTGCGGTGGATCTGGTGAACCATGTGCTGTTGCTGCAATTCGTATGCCATTGCTTCGTGCTTCAGACTTCAAAGGTGGGACTCCAGAGTTGGTTGACACTCGTTATGCCATTTTAGTTTTAGTTCTTTCAAGTGTTGATGATAGAGTCTGGAGCCATGATGAGATGGAGATAGTGGAAGTAGTTGCTGATCAGGTGGCTGTGGCTTTATCCCATGCTACTGTTCTTGAAGAGTCTCAGATGATGAGGGAGAAACTAGAAATGAGAAATCGTGTGCTTCAGCAGGCTAAAGAGAATGCTATGAAGGCAAGCCAAGCAAGGACTGCGTTTCAGAAGGTCATGAACAATGGAATGAGGCGGCCTATGCACTCAATTTTGGGTTTGCTCTCCATATTTCAAGATGAGAAAACAAGCTCTGACCAGAAGATGATTGTTGACACAATGGTGAAAACAAGCACTGTTCTCTCAACACTAATAAATGATGCGATGGAGATATCTGCAAAAGATGATGGAAGGTTTCCAGTAGAAATGAAGCCCTTTCAGTTGCATTTACTGGTCAGGAAGGCTTCTTGTCTAGTTAAGTGCTTATGCATCTATAAGGGATTTGGGTTTTCTACAGATGTTCCCACTTCTTTGCCTAATCAGGTGATGGGTGACGTAAAGAGAACATTTCAGGTTTTGTTACATATGGTAGGACATTTATTAAATGTCAGCACTGGAAAGGGTTCTGTTATATTCAGAGTGGTTCTAGAGACTGGAGCTGAGGGTGGGAATGACAAAGTATGGGGAACAAGAAGACCAAGCACGACAGATGAATATGTGACCATAAAATTTGAAATTGAGGTTAGTCTTGAAGGCTCTCAATCAGATAGCTCAATCTCCACTACTCACTTTGGTGGAAGAAGGCATAACAGCAAGGAAGTAACGGAGGGCTTGAGTTTCAGCATGTGCAAAAAGCTTGTTCAGGTTGGTTATAGTACTTGATGTTGTTTCCCTCTTTCATTATGTTGTCATTTAAATTTTTTTATCTTGCTAACAAGTATCTATAGATGATTAGAGCGCTTGATCATGTATAAGAAGTAATGTTCATGGCTGGTACAATTTTCATAGTTGCTGGCATGTAGGTCTCCATGTAGGTTGACTGTGTCTTTACCTGGAGATTTAGGGATAAGTCTGAGCTGCATGCTATATTTGTAGTGGTAGCGAAAAATATTTAAGGGACTTCATGTCGAAGTATTATGACATGGAGAGCATACACATCATAATCTAATTTTAGATAGTTAAAATGTGATGATTTGCTAAGTCTACCAAACATCTGAAACATCTTAAAATGGAAAATGCATAAACCTAAAATGTTCAGAGGAGTTGCATGTTTTTGCATAAGTATTGTCCCAATGTTTCTGAGAAATGCCACATAATGTCAAGTTATTTGAGTTGAATGTGAAGGATCGGTCCTACTCCTCTGGGTTTCATTTTACTGGTAAGATAACCTATTCAGAGAATGAAAATGTAACTCCCCTCTTTTCTTATGGACCACTGCTTAGCTGAAAGATCTCACAGAATAAGAAGCTTGAGGATTTCTTTTCATGCGCAGAAGATGGTTCTTTAAGTACTGTTCATATGTAAATCTTTATGTTAAGAGCTTTCTAGGATGCATTATGCTAGAATGATGTCTGCCCAGTTTCCTCAAGTGTACTGTTTACTGCAAATCCTCCATATGTACATATTATGCTTATGTTCTAGCGGAATCATTTCAGAATGAGAGATTATATGCAATTAGAACCCTCATGGCTTGAGAGACTTGTTGATTCTTGCCTAAAAACAAGTTGGATTACAAAGGGAAAACACATGTTAATTTGTTAGTCAACAAATTAAT
>JAPFFP010000008.1:1498289-1529709 GCA_026153255.1 Solanum medicagineum | reverse complement strand
CTAATATTTTATTCAAAAAAAAGATAGTGAAGATATGATGTTAGTAATTACGATGCTATGCATTTATAAATTGTTTCACATAAAATTTTATAATTATTCAAATTTTGCCTATATGTGATAAAATATTTTCTCCTATCATATTTTTTAAAAAAATTAATTCCACTAACAATATTGTTTCCAAAATATTCATTTCTAAGGAGAAAAATATACAAATGAAATAACACGAGAAGTTAGTGATTTTAAAGGGAAATAGTGAGTAAATATATTAAAGCAAATGAAGCAAAATAATACAAAGTGACACAATAAATTTTTATAGTATTTTTTGATAACTAAATTTTGTTACTCGCAAAAAAAATTATGATTAATATTTATTCATCGTGCGAGTGCTATACTGGTTATTATTAAAATTTGCAGCTATTTTTATTTCCTCAGGTTCTTTTTATCCATTTATACTTTGACACACTCATTAAAATATATTTGATAACATTAATTATAAGTTGTTTGAGACTAATTAAGTTATTTGTTCGAAATGCAATTCCTTTTTGAAGATCTATTAAAATTACTTGATTGCAAGTAAAATATACTAAAATTGAGAAATTTTAATTCTTCGCATATATTATTAGTCTACCAAAAGCATATTTTATTACCACTTAATTCACACTATTTTTTTTTTTTTTTGAGGTTGTGTCAAAGAAACCCTGGCACACATTTTCTACTATTGTGATCTCACAAAATCAATAATTCATTTCTCTAGTAAAAAAGTCATGGCAGCAATTGACATCTAAAGGGAGATATGTCACAGAATTACTTGCGAAAAATATACACCTCAGAAGAAAAAAATGTTTCACCAACAATGGGGTCATGACAACAATATTCATATCTCGATGGGAATGGAGAATACTATGCGCCTTCAATGGAGTCACGAATTCGAATTAGTCAGATCAATATATATGAACTTCATATTTGAGCAACAAAGGTCTATTGACATGACAAAACACACTCTACCAAAAGGTTGGCCTATCTAAGACATCTAAGTGTGAGTTTCAGATATCACTATAGGAAATAAGAAATTAGCGACAATTAAATTTCATAATTAAATAATAAAATATTTCATCCTAATTCCACATATAACGACAAATTATAAGAAAACCTAATTAGCTAGGAACTATTTTGCGACAACTTAACTATGAATTATCGATAATTCCATAGCTAATTCCATGTTTGTCACATGATTCAATCTAAGGGGAAAAAAACATATTCATGGAAATAAGATGACTGTTGAAGTGTCTTCCTTTTCTTTCTCAATTTCTATGCCCTTGACACCATCATCATTATCATCATCATCATCTAATTCTTCCGAGAGGGATCCATTTCTTTGCAACTCTTTGATTCTCTTGTATTCATCATAATGCCCTCTTCTATGCTCTATGAAATTTCTTTTCCTCTCCAATTCCTCAGGATCTTCTTCAACATCATTGTTTTCATCATCATCATCATCATCATTATTCTTACGAGGAACATCAGATCTATTTTTACTTGAACACGATGCCATGTTATCCTCCACGTCGTTGCTACCATTGCCATATTCATCAAAATTATCATCATCCTCAATTTTGGGTTGATGATATGGTGTCTTTGGCTCCGTGATCTTCATTCTAACTGGTTTATTAGCTTCAATTTCCTCCAATTTTTTCTCATCCCATTTTACGCCCATCTCAATGTGCAATGCAAATAGATCTGAATAGAACGAACTGAATATAGATGATTCGTATCGTCGATATATTATCGACTAATTTATTTTATTGATTGGGAATATTTCCTAGTTGATTCTAAACTCGATGAAAGAACGATGAAAAAGAGTACTGGTGAGGAAAACAAGGGGAAAGACGAGTTAAAATTTATTTATTAATAAGAGGTATGGGAGAAATGTTCAAACACGTTGAAATTTCATGAAGTAATAAATTTACTAATATATTTTGTTTGGACATGAACATGACACGTACATAATTACATATACTAGTGCTAGTTGTTAAGAAAAAAATTAAAAGGATTGTGAAAAAGTCAATCATTTACGTATGTAATGACTACCTAGCTACTCCATGTTATTATTTGGTTTCTATATTTCAATTTTTTTTTTCTTATGACACACTTAATGGAGATTAATTTATACACTTCTTATGTTTTAATTTGTTTATCTTAATTTATCATTTATGATATGTCGAAATAATTTTTTTTTTTTAATTTTAACATGTCATATTATGAGATATTGAAATAAAAGAGTTCTGAAATTAGTAAAAAAATATTTTTTTCTTAAATATACTAAAAAATTAAATAAATTGAAACAGGGGAGTAGCTGAAGAACTTCCTTTCACATGAATTAGAGGTCTATAAATGATATAGCTAGAGTTGGGTGTCTTGGCTCTTTTTTTCTCTTTTTCTAAATGATGTTTTATAACTAATGGTGAAATTAAAAATTTTGCTAAAAACATGGTATTTAAAAATCTCAACATATATTTTAAAAAAGTTATTTTTCATCTATATAAACCATTCGGGAGAAATTTGGGGAGTGGCCTCTGTGTCAGATAAGATGAGAGAAGCAAGACGGCCATGGTTTGGCATGTGCAGAGAAAAAGTATTGACGCTCCTATTAGGAGGTGCAAGAGATTGGATTTAGGAGTTACACGGAGAGGTAGAGGCAGACCGAAAAAAGGGGGGGAGGTAATTAGACAGGATATGACACAAACTCCATATCACCGACGACATGACCTTAAATAGAAAAGAGTGGAGGTCGCACATTAGGATGGAAAGTTAATAGGTTGGTAGGGATATAATGATGTCTAGCCCTATGGTACAATATGTTTAGTTGTGTACTTGTGTCTTTATATCCTATATTGGTTATTAATGTCCCATATATTGTTTCTTTTATTGTATTTATATATTATCACTTGTTTTCCGTTTTAGTCATTTCTCTTTCATATCTACTATCTTCTGCTTGTGGGGCCTGACACTTTTGAGCTGAAGGTCTTCTCCAAACAACCTCTCTACCTCTATAAGAGAGTGATAAGGTCTGCGTACATTTTACCCTTCCCAAACCCCACTTGTGAGATTTCACTGGTATATTGATGTTGTTGTTATATGTACTATAATTTTTATATACACAATATAAATCTTTGATAAAAAATATTCAAGTAACCATCATTGGAGCAATATAACCATAGGCCATTCTTTATAACTTTTAAAGCTTTTAGGCCCTTAAGTTGGGCTTTCTTAAGTACAGAAATAAATACATTGCGGCTCAAGGCAACTCATTACAATCAATGTCGAACCTCGAGCCTACCCCTTGAACGTGGCAGGCGTTCGAAAATCATTGCTAGCCCCCAAGCGAACCTTTGGCCTAGCTAACTAATTGAAAAGTTAACCACCGCTATCACACAACTGAACCAGGTTGTACGATCCGAACAGTTACATATGTAGTAAGTAAAGGACCACAGGATGTACAGTGGAAAAACTCTTTGCTCAAGGGAGAAGCAACCACTATCTACGCTAGTAGGATTTCTGCAACTTCACTACTTCAAAATTGAGCAATGTTAAGGTTACAACCTCGTAACACTTAACATAACTATCTTCTCTCTCGCACCTCACCACTAGATGAGAGCCAAACCTACACTCAACAATTATTCTCCATAACAATCTCTTACAATAATTGTCACTCAACAATAATTCTAAGAAGATTGCTAACAATTAAACAAGCAAGAAAATCTAACTCTAGATCTTCCTTAAATGTTCGAGTGCTGAGTGCTCCTGCGTGATGAATCACTGTTTCAGAATTTGCAAAAGCATAACTTTTCTAGGGTTGTTGATTGCCTTTTATACTTAACCATAGAATGGTCCTTTTCCAAGATTCCTTCATAAATATGACACTTATTATAACTTTTCCTTGTTGGAGTCTTGTTCTGGTTTTGCTTCCTTAATTAACACTCCTTTTCCTTGTTGGATTCCACCTCTTTTTGTTATGTCCATTTTCGTGATACTACATTCTGAACCTGGTTCCATTTTTCATCATTAATATAATTCAGGAGATCCTGCAAGATCCTAACAAATTCCCCCTTTTGATGATAGCAAACCTATACCTGTGATATACCTGCACATATAGCGTACTATTTCCCCCTTTTGACATCATAAAAAGAATAAAGTAAGTACGAACAAGGCAATTATTAACAATGGCACAAGCACAAAGACAATCAGTCCCATATGGCACAACACAATAAAATTGATGATATTAGCCATCCATAACCATTCATAAGCACAAGAAAGAAATGATATAGCATATCATTGATGTTTTGTGAAAATACAACACTTTTGATACTTAAAACTTGAAGTTATGTGTGTTCTCAAAGCAATGTTAGTGGATTTGGTGTGTTTTTATGTTTGTTTTTTTGGATTACAGAATTTGACATGATTTTTGGCAAAGTGCTGCAGATGCTAAGTTTTTGAGGAAATACAAGGCAATTTACGGGCCGTGGATACTTCTACGAGTTGTAGAGGGGTTTCGTGGTTGAGATTCAATGAACGGCCTATTTTCTGAAGTTGCATCCATGAACTTCCAGATGAGCCATAGAAATTTGTACGAGTCATGGATTGGTTTAATGCCTTGAGGATCAAATTTTGAGGAGTTTCTGGAAAGCTATCAAACAAAACTATATATGGGCCATATGTCTGAATACAACTCATAGAAAGATCTCTTAGAAGTGACATTAGTTTTTGAAGAATGAAGAGTACAAAGCCCAGGCATGGGTCGTGGAACTTTGTACGGCCAGTAACCTAGACCGTAGAGCCTGCCGAATCCAATTTTTCTATTTCATTTTGGATTTGTATTTTACTTGCTATAAATAGGTTTTTTAGGTCTTTTGACAGAGAGACATGCTTTGTGCCTCCATACTATTTACATTGGAAAACATTACTTTGTGATTTCTAGTGAAGAATTTGGGATTTCTCGTTCTTAACTTTATCATTATAAGTGCTTAATTATGTTATTCTATATCACGATTCTTTCATCTACAATATTATACATAGTTAAATCTACAACTAGGGTTGTGGGAACCATGAAGAATAAAGAAGGTAAAATCAAATAATCCGTAATTCTTGAAAAGTGTGCATGCATGTATTAGTTAATTTTCTTTATTTTGATTGTTTTTTAATGGTGGGCAATATTAGAACCCACCTAATTCTTACTGACTGGATCAAGGTAGTAATAAATATAAAAAGAGATTAATTAACAGGATTCAATGTGATCCCTCTCATCTAATCAACCAAACTGGCTCAAGAAAAAGTTGTACTGAAACAATAGGTAAAGGTTAGTAATGTCAGATTGTGGGGATGGATCAAATTACGTAGCCAAATTTACCCATTTCTAGAGCTGAGTTAGAGGATAAATTAATAAAGTTTAGATGTTTTAGTGTAATTTTGTCTTTTCTTGCTAATCCTTGGTTAAGAGCACTTTTTGATTTTTTTTTCATGTTTTTAAATACGTATGCATCTCTGTTCGTGAACGGAAACTAAGGAAGAATGCAACCACATAAAGGAGCATGAAAAGTTAACCACTCCAAAAATGTGAGGAAGTCCACATTGAGGGCCAATGTGATCAACATACAAGGTTGATGGATTTGAAAAGGAGAATAAAAAGGCGCAAAACACATATGGAGACATAAGTTCGCATTGCGAACTTGGAAGCAGAGAAGTCAAAATTAGCCTGATAAGCAAGAATAGTAAAATGCACATCGAGAGGATAGTCCGTGTTGTGGACTTTGAAGATGCACAGGCAAAATTAAAAAATGAGATTTTTAGGTTTAAATACAACTTTTAGACATTATTTTCATTATTTGATATTACTAGGAGTGGGAGAAGAGATGAAGAACATCCATCTACGGTTAATTCTTTTATCTTTTCCTCTTTTAAATCCATTATTAAATATTTCTTGGACTTTTTATATGTTTGAGACAAGCAATCAGTGGCTAGTTTCCCATATTCTGATATTGTAGCCATAGACTATATTCTAGAGTTTGATTTTTATGATTTATGAATGGTTTTTCACATAATTACTCCTATATTTCTTTTATCTATATTTCATAGTCTAACCAACTGTGGAATACAATTGTTGTCTGCTCTGGATTTGATAGATGTTGGAGTGGATAGAACATAGGGTGTAGGGAGCTCGTTCGTTCTAGGAGTCTAGGATGATTCATGTATGGGAGACTTGTAACACTTACCCATCCACATCGCTGGTTTCAAATAAAGGACGATAACTTTAATGCATTTTTAGTGATCATGCATGCCTATCTCTGCTCAATGATGTAGTTAGGTTGTCAATGAGAATAGGCTGGTAAAGGTCTGTATCACTTCATGGTAAATTAAACCGTGTGGATCAGTAATTAGAAAATCTAAGAATAATCATATTAATTGAGGCTAGAGCATATGTCAAAACGGTTACAGTCCCTGAATCTCGCTTAATCTGATAATCTCCTAGCAATCATATCATTGCGAAACTAAGTTGAATTGCATGTTAAACCCCTATCTAAATTAAAAGTAAGCAATAGTTGGTTTCAACAGACTATTTGATAGTTCTTAAATGCTATACTTCTTTTGCTTATCTGAGCTAAGTTGAGGATCTTATTGGTTACAATAGTTATTGCACTGTAATAAATACTTCTAACCAATAAGATCCTCAACTTGTCGCTTCAGATAACAAAAAAGTAGTCATTGCATGGTAACAACGAAATATCTTCTTCTTCTTCTTCTTTCCCACTTCAGTTCTGTCCCTTGTACAACATGTCACATCAATACTTCAGCATCTATAAAACTAATCTCTCTGTTAGGATTACTCTGAAGTTCTAAGCTCCAATTGCGACATACTCTCATTTGAGTTTATTTTTTGTTGGTATTAGCAATGGGATCAAGTAGATGCAAGGATTACAAGATGAGACATTTAAGCTCACAAGAAATCTCTAGCTGACTATACAAACCATCTGAGCCAGAACTAATAAGTAATAAAGTCCTGAAGATGTTTTGCTTTATATGTAATTGGTTTCTTTAATTTTGGATCTTCCAAGTATTTTGCAATGATGTGTCCATGTTTGATATTGGTGGTTTTTGATGTTCCTCTTTCATATCCCTAAATGATAACCTTCTTTAGTTGTTACATATGTGCTGCCCATTGTTACTTTATTTTCTCATACAAAATGTAGATACAAATTTTGTCACAATCCGTTCCTAGGTCCTAGACGTGACACGATGAATAGAGAACCCGAAGGGACCCCAAATAAGCCTCTTAGCATATCATTATACATCCTTGGTCGCGGAAGCAATTAAACATCAACAAAAGAATATAAAATAACGATAAAAAGGGGCTAAGGGAGTCTTTCATAGCTTAAAACATACAAGAGTCAAGATAGTCAAAGCTCAAAGCATCATTACATAACTTATCCAACAACACCTCTAAACTTAGAATTGAGCGGGGGCCAAGACAACATTCCGGGCTCACCCTCATAGTCAAAAGCATACAATAAAAGAAAGAGAGCTGTTGCATAACATAAGATCCAAAGATATCGTCCTCGGAGTTGACGACTCACCAAACTTGCTTCAAAGATAGTACTAGCCACATGGAGGAGGAAGATGATCAAGTGGAGCTCCGGTTCTTACATCGTAACATCATGTAGGTATAGAGTATGTGTTAGTTCGTTTGAAAGTATGTAGTATGTAGATTGCAATGCAACAAGAGATTGACAACATAAGCAAAATGCATAGATATAGGCAATGGATGTGAATAGTAACAATATGGCATGCATGAATGTTACTTGAAGTGAAACATGCATATATAGAACATATTACATGTGTAAGAAGAGACCATCATATAGAGACAAAGGCCTACCACCCCCTTGGAGAGGTGACAAGGTTTCCTTCTCTTATTGTCTTTGTGGCTAGATGTACAAACCTCCCGACATGGTTGCACGGGCCTACCATCCCCCGAGCGAGGCGATTGAGGTACAAATCCCCTAATATGGTTGCACGGGCCTACTACCCCCGAAGCGAGGCAATTAAGGTACAAACCCCCAACAAGGTTGCATAGGCTTACTACCCCCCGAGCGAGGCAATTGAGGTACAAATCCCCCAACATGGTTGTTTGGGCCTACCACCCCCCGACCCCCCGAACGAGGCGTGGTCAACTTGCAACACTACAACTACTATTCATGAAATCAACATATATATACATTCCTTTCATCATCATAAAGTCACTTAACTCATAAGCCATGCAATAGACGTTTAAAAACTCAAAAACCCTTAATCGGACATTTTATCAAGCACTTGGCGGGTGTGTAATGCTACTATAAAACCATACAATCCAAGAGCGAAATCATGTGAGAAAAATCAATGTAAAACCACCTACCAACACTTGGTAACACCTTCATGCAATATACATTGAAATCCTTTATCAAATCTCATAATATATCTAAGATTCAAAGCCCAAAACATGCATAGTTGAACAACATTTCATAAACCCCAACATAGTTTATAGCCAAATTCATCATAAGAAATACCCATAGGTAAATCAACTTGAAACATGTATTTGCATAAAAAAGAAGGTTGGGCACTATGGGTGAAAGGATCCAATGGTTGAACCCACATACCTCAACTTTGGAGATTCCCTTGATGAAGATTAGAATGAGAGTTTGAAGCTTGAATGAAACCCTTAGATCCGGAATGAGATCGGGACACTTGAATTCTGGGTAAAATATTTGTCTAAGTGATAGAGAGGATTTTTGGGGAATGTCTTGAATGATATGGGGTTGAAAAATAACTAAGTATGAGTGTTTTTATGCATGGGAAGGCTTAGGACCAAAACCCAAAGGCCTTGGATCAAAACAGTGAAATGGCAAACAAAATACACGTCTCCGCGCCCTGGCCGCCTCGCGCCAGGGGCACAGATCAACATGGATAATGAATATTTTGGAAAATAAAATTTTGATACGGTTGCTCTAAAATCGGGGTTATACCCATTTTCCACTCAATTTTTCTCCTTGATCACAAATATGAAGTCGAACTTTTGATATCACGCACGGATTTTGAGATATATGAAAATTACAATTATGGGCATTTCCGAGGCACATTTTCAGGCACTTTTTGGGGCGTTTCAATATCTCCCCCTTGGAAAAATTTGTCGTCGAATGTCAAAGAAACATATATGAGAGAAATAATCAAGATGAGTTCAACCCAACACATGAATTCACCAATGCACTTAAATATTATTTCAAAATCTCAACATAAGTGTCAAAATCGCCATGAGCTTGTCAACATAAACATGAATACTTGCAATGACATAAGGGCTGAAAAATAAGACTTGAAATCATGTAGTGGACTTAGATTAGTACCTTAGGCTTGGTCAGAATGGAAGAGATAGGGATATTGCTTTTGCATGTTCGCTTTGGCTTTTCATGTGGCACTTTCAACTTGTTGATTCCTCCAAAGGACCTTAACCGAGGCTACATCCTTATTCCTCCACCTCTTCACTTGTCTTTTCAAAATTTCTACTGGAACCTCTTCATAAGTCAAGTTGTCTTCAACAACACCCATAACACCCAATGGCACAATAACATTTGGGTCACCCACACACTTCCTCAATATAGACACATGGAAGACCGGATGAACCAAGTCCATTTCACTAGGCAACTCCAACTGATAGGCCACCTTACCAATCTTCCTCAACACCCTATAATGACGCACAAATCTTGGAATCAATTTACCCCTTTTACCAAAACGAACCACACCCTTCATGGGTGAAACCTTCAAATAGACCCAATCACCAACCGTAAATTCAAAATCCCTTCTTCTCACATCGGCATAGGACTTTTGATGACTTTGGGCTGTTTTCAACCTCTCTCTTATCAACCTCACTTTCTCTAAGGCCTCTATAACAAAATTCGGACCCAACAAAGCCATCTCTCCCACTTTAAACCACCCAACCGGTGATCTACAACGTCTACCATAAAGGGCCTCAAAAGGAGCTATACTAATGCTTGCATGATAGCTATTATTAGTAGAAAACTCAATCAATGGAAGATGGTCATCCCAACTACCCTTAAACTGGAATGCACAAGCTCTAAGCATATCCTCAAGAGTTTGGATAGTTCTTTCGGCTTAGCATCCATTTGAGGGTGAAAGGCTGTACTAAGCTTAAGCTTGGTACCAAGACCTCTTTGGAAGGACCTCCAAAAGTGAGAAGAGAATTGACCACGATGATCTGATATGATAGACAAGGGCACTCCATGTAATCTAACTAATTCATGAATGTACAATCTAGCATACTCTTCAGCCCTATAAGTAGTCTTAACCGGTAGGAAATGAGCTAACTTTGTCATTCTATCAACCACAACCCAAATGGAGTCAAAATGCCTTCTAGTCTTAGGCAACCCAACCATAAAATCCATGTTGATTTCCTCCTACTTCCAAGTAGGAATCTCTATATCTTGGGCTAGGCCACCCGGCCTTTGATGCTCGGCTTTCATTTGTTGGCAATTATGGTAACCAAACACAAACTTAGTAATGACTTTCTTCATACCATCCCACCAAAACACTTCCCTCAAATCTCTGTACATCTTGGTAGAACCGGAGTGAATAGAATAGGAAGAATTATGAGCTTCATCAAGAATCTTCTCTCTCAAGTCATCAACACAAGGCACATACAATCTACTTTGGTACCTAAGGGCACCATCTCCCCCTTGGGAGAAAACCTCCACCTTACCATCTCTCACCAAGACCTTCAATTCTAGCAAGGCGGGGTCAAGATCTTGCCTTGCCTTCACTTCCTTAATCAATGAAGATTTGGAACCATCAACCACCACTACTCCACTATTATCAACCTCCTCCAACCTAACTCCCAACCTAGCCAATCGATGGACCTCTCTATCCACCTCTTTGCCATCATCATCAACATCGACTAGACTACCCACAGACACCCTACTCAAAGTATTAATCACAACATTAGCCTTACTGGGGTGATACTGCACACTTATATCATAATCTTTAAGAAGCTCTAACCACCTTCGTTGTCTCAAGTTGAGATCTTTTTGGGTGAACACATATTGGAGACTCTTATGATCGATAAACACATTGACATGCACTCCATACAAATAATGACGTCAAATTTTCAAAGCACATACCACAGCGGCCAATTCAAGATCATGGGTAGGATAATTTTTTTCATGCACCTTAAGTTGCCTAAAGGCATAAGCTGTCACCTTAACATTTTACATCAAAATACATCCCAAACCAATGCGTGAGCCATCAAAATACACAACAAACCCTTCCAATCGTTTCGGTAGAGACAAGATAGGAGTGGAGAAAAGCTTATCTTTCAAAATATGGAAACTCTTTTCACACTCATCGGTCCACACAAATTTAGCCTTCTTTTGAGTCAACTTAGTTATAAGAGAAGCAATAGAAGAGAAACCATTCACAAACCTCCGGTAATAACTCGCTAAGCCCAAGAAGCTTTTAATATTCGATGGAGTCAAAGGTCTAGGCCAATTTCTAATCACTTTAGACTTTTTAGGATCCACCTTAATACCATCCTCCGACACCACATGACCTAGAAAGGCAACCTCTTGCAACCAAAACCACACTTCTCATACTTAGCATATAACTTCTCTTCCCTCAATTTTTGTAGCACCACCCTCAAATGACTCATATGCTCCTTCTCACTTTGGGAATAAATCAAAATATCATCAATGAAATCCACCACAAACAAATCAAGGTAGAGTTTAAAGACCTTATTTATAATATCCATGAAGATAGCCTGTGCATTGGTCAACCCAAAAGACACAACCACAAGCTCATAGTGCCTATACCTAGTTCGAAAGGCCGTCTTGGAAATGTCACACTCTCTCACCTTCACTTGATGATACCCGAACTGAAGATTAATCTTAGAGAAGTTACTAGCCCCTTGAAGTTGGTCAAATAGATCATCAATCCTAGGTGAAGGGTACTTATTCTTGATGGTGACTCTATTAAGCTGCTGGTAATCAATGCACATTTTAAGGGACCCATCCTTCTTCTTCACAAATAGTACCGGTGCACCCCAAGGTGATTGGCTAGGCCTAATAAAAACCTTCTCCAACAAATCACTCAATTGCTCCTTCAACTCTTTAGCTCCACCGAGGTCTACGATAAGGGGGAATAGAAATGGGTTGAGTATCGGGAAGGAGGTCTATACAAAGTCTATTTTCCTTTCGAGAGGAGCACTGGGAAGATCATTGGGAAAAACATCAAGAAACTCATTAACCATCGGAACTGACTCTTTAGGATGGACCTTGTACTTAACATCCCTAACCCTCACAAGATGATAGAGACACCCCTTAGAAATCAACTTATAGGCTTAATGCAAGAAATGAATCTACTCTTGACCACCACATCATGACTCTCCCACTCAAGAACGAGTTCATTTGGGAATTGAAATTTGACCCTACGGGTTCTACAATCAATAGAAGCACGGTATGCATGCAACTAATCCATCCCAAGAATGACATCAAAATCCACCATATCCAACTCAACAAAATCACAAGGCAACGTTTTATGCAAAATGCAAATGAGACAATTTTTATAGGCTCTTCTAGCAACAATAGATGCACTAATGGGAGTAGACACTTCATATGGCTCACACAACAATTCGGGTTCAACATGAAACTTTTCGGCAACAAAAGAAGTAATGGCACCCGGGTCTATCAATGCATACACATCAAAATCAAAGACTTTAACATATCGGTGATGACATCGAGCACCTCATCTACCCCTTGTCTCCCTTGGAGAGCATGAAACCGATTGTCCCTTGGGGCACCACCTTGTTGGCCACCTATACCCCTAGGAACCGTATTAGCACCTTGTGGACGAACATCTTTACCCTTGTTTTGATTATGAGGGTAATCTCTCGCCTTATGCCCCACTTCCCCACAACTATAACAAGCATTAGTATCCCTCAAGCATGAGACACTATGACTCTTACCATGTTTTGGACACATAGCATTAGGCACCACCAAACCATCACCTTGGACCCATTGGTTGTCATTGGCAAACCTCCTATTAGGAGCATAACAAGACGCTTGGCCTTGATGAAACTGACCACCTTTGAGACTTTGAAATTTACCATCAAAACGGGCCCATTTGGCCTTACCACTCCTCCTTTTTCTAATCTTCTCTCCTTCTAATTGTTTGGCATATGTCATTAGGTGGGACAAATCCATATCACTTATCAACATAGCAGCACGACACTCCTCATTAACTAAATCAGATACGCCCATCACAAATTTGTTCATCCTAGAACTTGGCTCGGCCACTGTTTGTGGAGCATATTTAGAGAGTTGGTTGAACTTGAGGACATACTCCTTCACACTCATAGACCTTTGCTTCAAATTCATGAACTCCATCATTTTGGCCTCCCTAAGTTCAAGAAGGAAAAATCGGTTAAGGAAAGTCGCCTTAAACTCCTCCCAAAGAAACACATTGTTGTTCCCCCTATCCTCTTTCCATTGGGTAAATCAAATTCCAGCCACCCCTTTGAGTTGGTAAGCCACCAACTTCGCTTTCTCCTCCGCTCTCACACCCATAATTGACAACACTTTGTACACCTTATCAATAAATTCTTGAAGGTCCTCATCCACTTTAGACCCATTGAAGTTCGGCGGGTTCATCCTCATAAAACCCCTTACCCTAGATGCCAGAGTAGGAGCATGAGGGGCTTCGGCCCCTTAGTTGATTTTATTGGTCATGGCTTGAGCTAGCATGACAATCGCATCCCGGTACTCTTCATGAACCGGTTGTTCTTCGGGTGTACTAGCTCTTCCTCCTCTTGGGGTAGACATGATCTACCATAGTAAAGAACATTCGTTACGGGAAAGCCTTACCATAACTCCTATAGTATGACATGGATTAAGAAGAAGGGAAACATTTCCTAAAACACGTCACAGCCTCTTACTCATAGTTGTGGTACACTTCACAACCATGAATAAGAGTCTAATCGATGTTGTGTATTAGATGCCGAGGACCATTAACAACCTAGTGCTCTGATACCATCTTTGTCACGATCCAGACCTAGGGCCCAGACACGACACGGTGAATGGGGAACCCAAAGAGACCCCAAACAAGCCTCTTAGCATATCATTACACATCCTTGATCGCAGAAAATTAGACATCAACAAGAGAACATAAAATAAGGATAAAAAGAGGCTAAGGGAGTCTTTCATAGCTTAAAACATACAAGAGTCAAGAGAGTCAAAGCTCAAAATATCATTACATAACTTGTCCAACAACAACTCTAAACTTAGAATTGAGCGGGGGCCAAAACAACTTTCTGGGTTCACCCTCATAGTCAAAAGCATATAATAAAAGAAATGGAGTCTTTGCATAACATAAGATCCAAAGATATCATCCTCGGAGTTGAGGGACTCACCAAACTTGCTTCAAAATTAGTACTAGCCATATGGAGGAGGAAGGCGATCAAGTAGAGCTCCAGTTCATACATGGTAACATTATGTAGGCATAGAACATGCATTAGTACATTTGAATGTACTAAGTATGTAGAATACAATGCAACAAGAGATTGGCAACATAAGCAAAATGCTTAAATATAGGCAATGGATGAACATAGTAACAATATGGCATGGATGAATGTTGCTTGAAGTAAAACATGCTTACATAGAACATATTACATGCATATGAAGAGAGAATTATATAGAAACCAAGGCTTACCACCCCCTTGGCGAGGCGATCGAGGTACAAACCCCCCAACATGGTTGTACGAGCGTACCACCCCCGAGCGAAGCGATTGAGGTACAAACCCCCCAACATGGTTACACGAGCCTACTACCCTCCGAGCGAGGCAATTGAGGTACAAAACCCCCAACATGGTTGCATAGGCCTACTACCCCCGTGCAAAGTAATTGAGGCACAAACCCCCCAACATAGTTGTTCGGGCCTACCACCCCCCTGAACGAGGAGTGGTTAACTTGTAACACTATAGATACTATTCATAAAATCAACATACGTATACATTTCTTTCATCATCATAAATATTCTTAACTCATAAGCCATGCAATAGACCCTCAATAACTCAAAAACCCTTAATCGGATATTTTATCAAACACTTGGCCGATGTGTAATGCTAATATAAAACCATGCAATCCAAGAGTGAAATCGTGTGAGACAAATCAATGTAAAACCACCCACCAATACTTGATAACACCATCATGCAATATATATTGAATCCCTTCATCAAATCTCATCATAGATCTGAGATTCAAAGCCCAAAACATGCATAGTTGAACAACATTTCATAAAACCCCAACATAGTTTAAAGCCAAATTCATCATAAGAAGTACCCATAGATAAATCAACTTGAAAACATGTAATTTTCATAAAAAGGAAGGTTGAACACTATGGGTGAAAGGACCCAATTGTTGAACCCACATACTTTAACTTTGGAGATTCCCTTGATGAAGATTGGAATGAGAGCTTGAAGCTTGAATGAAACCCTTAGATCTAGAATGAAATTGGGACACTTGAATTTTGGGTGAAATATTTATCGAAGTATTAGAGAGGATTTTTGGGGAATGTCTTGAATGATATGGGGTTGATAAATGACGAAGTATATGTGTTTTTATGCATGGGAAGGCTTAGACCCAAGACCCAAAGGCCTTGGACCGAAACAGTGAACTGGCAACAAAAATACATGTCTCCGAATGAAATTTTGATACGATTGCTCTAAAATCGAGGTTATACTCATATCCCATTCAATTTTGCCCCCCGATCACGAATATGAAGTCAGACTTTTGATATCACGCACGGATTTTGAGATATATAAAAATTACGATTATAGGCATTTGCGAGACACATTTTCGGGCACTTTTTGGGGCGTTTCAAAATTTTCATGAAAATCATCACTTTTTTTCAGATTTATTTCACCCTAATTCAAAATCAGTGTTTGGTTATACAATTTCCAAATCCATCTTGGAGTTGGATTCCAAATTTGGAAAAGTGCTCCAAACCTATTTTCTAACTCCATTTTCATAAATCCAAATAAATTACTGGCCTTAGATCTCTCCTTTGTAAAGAGTATAACCAAGTATAATTCCATCTTCAATTCCAAATGCATAAATTCCAAATAAAGTGAAAAATATTTGGAACCTATGGCTAAATGCCTATTAATTATTCTTGAAAACTAATCCATGAATCATAGTAATAGATTAAGATTTCAATCATAATGGTCCCGGGTTCGAGCCCTATACCAAGCAAATTAACCCTAATATTTAAGTGGAGAAAGATAATGAAGTGGATCTAGGTTCTTATTGGATAACGAGGTGTGTTGAACATGTCAACGTTTCAAAAATTATGATTAGAATTGATTCTTTCAAGTGCCTATGATATGTACTTGAGTTATGATGAGATGGAGATAGTGGAAGTAGTTTCTGATCAGGTGTTGCGGCGTTGTCCCAAGCTAGTGTTCTTGAAGAGTCCTAAACAATTAGGGAGAAACTAGAAATGAGAAATCGTGTGCTGAAGCAGGCTAAAGACTAAATAGAATGCTACGAGGGCAAGCCAGGCAAGGACTTCGTTTCACAAGGTGACGAATAATGGAATGAGGCAGCCGATGCATTCAGATAGCTATCTACCAAAGATGATTGTTAGACACCCAATTTTGACCTAACTTTTTAAAAATTCATACTTTTATATTGTTATTTTTAATAGTTTTAAATATTTTTTTGTTTTGTTAAGTCATTATTTTGTTTTAAATTATATTTTTTATATAGCATTGGTTATATTTGTTCTTATTAATTTTATTATTTTTTTAACACTTCTAATAATTTATTTTTGTGCAAATAAAAATTGTACATTAGTATTTACTTGGTCCATAATTTTTGACCTTTATTTTTGAGTTCATTAAATTTTAGATGATTATATATAATTCTTCACATTAATGTAAAATCCTAACCCTAATATATATCTCATCTTTCATTTTACCAAAAAATGGAGCCGCTACTATGGCTGCCACCATTCAACATCACCACCAAAGAAACAACAATCCAAGCACCACTATTTTCAACCCCAAAACACCAAAACCAGGAACCAGGTACAACACATTTTCTCTAGCAAACAAGAACAACTCCAACAACCCACAAACCTATCTTCCCCGTTTCTCCATTTTTTTCGGCCAATCCCGAACACCATAGCTTCACTAGCGAGCTTGAAGCTCTCACAACTAGACCCTTCTTCTCCACCATTTTTGACCAAATCAGCCACACAAAAACCACCACAACCTCAAATCCTCCATGTTTCCTCGCTTTCTCTCCGTCATCTCCAGCAAATAGAGGAACAAACCAGATCTCGCCAGCAAACAACCACTGAGTCGCACCCCAACTTATCTTGTTGCTTTCCGGTGAAATCTGATAGTCCTTTATACCATTTTCTTCTTATTTTAGTGGCACAACACACATATTTGACCCTAAACTGGGAGAGAAATTATAAGTTGGACCTCAAACTTTCAACTTGCACAAATAGGCACTCCAACTTGCCAATTCCTGAACATTTAAACACAAGGTCCAAGCTACCTGAGTGCATGAGATACAATCGAGATAACTTGTTTTTTTCGTCTAACGCTGCGATGCCACGTTCGTCCACGCAAGCAAAATTTGTATACGTCGCACCCCTAATTTACACGTATTACAATAAAAAAAGTAAAAAAAATGAAAATATACAAGGGACAAAACATGTTAAACCTTCATTTTGCCCCTTTTCACTTAACAGAAAACCCTAATTTACACACAAGTTCTTAACGATTCTGACTATTTCGACTACAAGGGATGAATCAGTGATTCTTCATTGTAGGAAATTATCAAATTTTACATTTTTTTATTGCCGTCGTCCTTTGATTTAGTCAGGTATGTTTAATTTTTTCATTTTTAAAGTTGAACTTTTGGTAGACGTTTTTGAAGTTTGTTGTTGTAATCCCAGTTTGTTGTTGTAATCTCAGTTTTCTTCTATAGATATGGGTCATCTTATAGCTATTTTCCACTATAGTGGTCGCTTCTACAAAGGTAGGTATGTTTCGAAGTCTGAAAAATGTGTCTTCTCCATAGACAAGGATCACTTCTCTTTGACGGAATTGAAATCTTATGAAAAAGATATTGGGTATGATGATGTTGAGGAATGTTTTACTGAAGATCCTATTACCCATAGATTTGTCAAGTTAGAAAGTGACAAACAACTGTATAATTGTATTAAAGATTTATGGAGTGGGTTTTCAATATATTCTTGAAGCACGTGCATATGGGAGAGGTGGGGCCTACAAGTCAGTTGGGACCATTGTATGGTCCAAAAGTTAATGTAGAGACAGAGGTAGTGTCTAGGGTTTCTTATTTAGATGGTGATATCGATGAGTTTGGTGGAATTGAACAATCTTTAGAGGAAGAAACTAATGATTCTGATGACTATGAAGAGGCTGACTTAGATGTTGTACTAGATCAAGATGATAGTGAAGTCGATGAAGAATTGAGAACTATCAGGGACAAACAAAGAGAACAAAAAAGAAATGAGGCTGGAGAGGGAAGGACAAAGTGTAAGGACAAATCCAAATAGGCAGAAGTTGAGCTTGGAGAGGCTGGGATAGATAAAGGTTTTGAGGGTGTTTTCACCAATAAGGCAGCCAAATATCAAGGTAAATTAGAAGGTAATGAAGAGTTTATTGCTTCATCAGATGAACCCAGTGAAAACAGTGATGAAGAACTCGATGTTTTAGCACAACAAGGTGCGGATCTAGCTTCAAGAAGAAAAAGCAACAAATTGAGGTATGATCCTTCTTCTACCATATCTTTCTTTGAATTGGGTATGATTTTTAAGAGCGCAATTCAGTTTAGAAGGGTTGTTGCTGATTATGCTGTGCAAAATAAAGTTCAATTAAAGATTAAACCCAATGAATGTCATAGAGTTAGGGTGAGATGTCAAGGAAACTGTAAATGGGAAGTGTTTGCTAGATTGGATAAAGATACAGGGGATTTTTGTGTGAAAAAGTACTATCCTGCTCAGAGGTGTTTTACAAAGAACATGAACAAATTGTGCACAACAAAGTAAGTGGAAATGAAGTTGAGGGATAGAATAAAATCTCAACCTAATATTAGGGTTCATAAGCTTCAAGAAACAATAAAAAAAGAATGGGGATTAAAGGTGGGAAGATCAATATGTTATAAGGCAAAATAGAATGTAATTTCAAAGTTCATGGGTGATTGGAAGCTTGAGTTTTCAAGACTATTGGACTATGCTGATATGATTAAGAGTTCAAATCCGGGAACTTCTTGTTGGGTGAGAACTGACAATGAAACAGTTCCTAGCAAACACTTGTTTAAATAGTTCTATGTGTGTTGTTGTATTGAAGAATGTATGGTTGGAAGTTTGTAGGAAGATTATAGACCTAGATGTTGTTTTTTGAAGGGTGCTTGCAAAGGAGAGCTATTAGTGGCTGTTGGAAGAAATGGAAACCAATAAATGTATCCAATAGCTTGGGCAGTAGTGGATCAAGAAACCAAACACTCTTGGAGTTGGTTTTTAAGATATCTGATTGAAGATTTGCATCTTGTTGATGGATATGGCATAACCATCATGTCTAATATGCAAAAGGTATTTATTTCATCTCATCTCAGTTTCAGTTTGCCTTCTATAAATTCAATATTCTGGTTTCCTGTACTTACAAGCTTGATGTATATTTTTGAACTCTTATATTTTTGAATTGTGGCTTCCTGTACTGATTGAACTCTGTAAATTCTGGTTTCTTGATTGAACTCTTATATTCTGGTTTGTTGATTGAATTCTGTAAATTCAATATTTTAAATTGCTGAGTAGCCAAACACTGATTGAACTCTGTTACCATTCAATAATGTGGCCTTTTGCAGATGAAATTTTGTTGTCAAGCACTAAGTTTTTTAATCTAAATACACTTGTAGTCTTTATCATTTTTCTCAATTATGCCTAACAGCAAATGCTCTTATTTAGTTTTGAATAGCCATAAGAACCTGTAGATTTCAAATAGCTTGCCTCTTGGAGCATGGTCATAATCCTTAAGTCTTTTCCTTTGCTTTTGCACCTATTCTAGTTTGTCTCTACCATCTATTGGAAGGTTAAGCATTCCTTGTTATTTAGTCTTTAAATGTTCACTTCATTATTTATAAGTTTCCTCAACTAGCTTACTACAATTTTTGTTGATTAATATTTTATGAGATGTCACTGTTTAAGAGCCCAATGTATTGAAATCCTAAGTATTAACGTACTGTAGCATCATTTGAGTTAGTTAGTAATTTCCTTAACCAATTATCATGCTTGATTTATTCTTCCTCCTTAAGAGGTATGAAGTTGTGAGGAAAATCGGATTCCTTCAGTAAATAGTTCATTTGATATAATTGTGTATTTTTTAGTGAATGTTTGAGTTATGGTAACTTTCTCACATGGCTTTCTGGTTGTTTATATTGTCTTTAATGAGGACTTATTTTTAGGATTCACAAATTCTCGATATCTCATTCACCATTTTGATATGTCTTGATAGTAAAGACAGTAACTAGTAAAATCATGTGATTTATTCAAATATCAAATCTGGCCTTTTGCAGATGAAAGTTACCATTCAAGAATGTGTTCTTTTGTCTTGTTTGCTATTCATGATCAAGGTTGAGTTTTGTTTCTTCCTTGTAGGGACTTGAGTCAACTGTCGCCGAGTTACTTCCTTTTGCTGAAAGTAGAATATGTGCAAGACACATTTGAGAAAATTGGCAAAAGAAATGGAGAGGTGAAGAGAGGAGAAAAGCATTTTTGGAGGTGTGCCAAAGCTAGTTTTGAGGTAAAATTGAAAGATGAGTTTACATATTTGGGAAAGCTTAGTGATAGAATATGTGAGTCTCTGCTGGTCTATAACAAAGAATTTTGTTATAGAGCTTTATTTAGTGAAACATCCAAGTGCGATGTGGTAGAAAACAATATGTGTGAAACATTTAATTCATGGATTGTTGGTCCTAAGCACAAATATGTGATTAGTATGCTTGAAGATATTAGACACAAAATGATGGATAGGCATGGGGATATGATTAAGTTTGCAAGTACTTAGACTAGTGATATTTCACCTACGGCAAGGCACATTTTGGAGAAAAATAAAGAAATTGGTAGGAAGCTAAGGGTGAATTGGAATCATGACATAGGGTTTGAGATACAAGAAGGTATATATAAATATCTCGTTGACATGGTTAGGTGGACTTGTACCTGTAGGTTGTGGTAGTTGAGGGGTATTCCTTGTCAACATGTAGTTTGTGCTTTGTATCACATGGGTAAAGAACCAGAAGATTATGTGGACCATTGGTACAAAAAAGATATATTCCTAAAAGCTTATAAGTATTTCTTACAGCCTATAACCAATATGGTTATGTGGTCTGAAACCAACAACCCACCAATTGAGCCCCCTGAAGTGAAGCTAATGCCTGGAAGACCAGCCAGATGTAGAAGAAAAGATAAAGATGAACCAAGAAAAAAGAAGTGGGGGAAAGCACCAAAGAATAGGATCAAAATGACATGTTCCAAATGCCATCAAGTTGGGCATAACAAAAGAGGTTGTAAAATGGTAAGAAACAACATTCCTATCTCATTTTATGATGTTCATTTAATCTAATGTTTTTCCTTGATTAACATGCCACTCTACAACCTTCCAGTCCACTCCACATCCTTCACAACCCATAGGACAACGTTCACAGCCCACAGGACAGCCTTCACAGTCCACTACACACCAATCAAGCAGTCTATATTCAACTGGACAGCCTCACGCTCCACTGCACAACAATCAAGCACTCAACATTCAACTTCTTTGTGTTTGGAAACCTCAAAAGTTACAGGAACTAAGATGAAACAACCAACTGGTGCTACAAATTCAGTTGGAACAAATAATTCAGCAACTATAGGATTTGGTGTATACACAGATACACAATTCGAAGGCAAGTGATTAATATAAGTATATTCTTTCATAATTCTTTTATATCTTTATTTATCTATCTTGTTAAATTATATAAACTTATAATGCAGCCTGGAAGAGCAAGTGAAAGGGTGATCTCAAGTGGGTCATTAAAGGATGCATCACAAACAAATGTTGACCTTGGATTAAAACCACTTGGCTTGAAATGGAAAGGAAAGGATGCTATGACTGGAAACCAACTTCAACTAATTTCACAGTGAAAAAAATTGCAAATCAAATCCAAGTGGGTTCCATAACATTCCAACAGTGTTGATTATGTGTTTTCATGGTGAAAAACAAGACAAAAACAATGATGTTGATAAACAACTTATGTATTTTTAGTTGCTTGCACAATTGCTTTGATGCCATTATGGTACTTAAACTATGTTAAGTTGATGCTTTTTGAAGTGATGTTGATCAATGTATAACATATGTGCAAACTATTTTGTGATATATATGCTTATTGAAGTGTGACAAACTTATTCAAAAATAAAGCTAAATATTTGTTAAGTTAAATTGATTTGCATTATTTTACTAGAGATAAAAGTAGCCATCCCTCAAAAACAACTACATAACAATCAAAATAATTTCGAAAATCAAAATAATTCAGAAAATTAACATACTAACAATTACTACATAAAGAACTCTCTATAAATCCAACATAGTATCACAATGATCAACAAAGCTCGATAGTTCCTTCTTATCTTTTTCTTTTCTTCATTATGCTTCTGTAGTCTTTTTTGTAATCCCGAAATCGCAATTCTAGCATGTTCAGTATAATTCATTTTGCACCACCTAAAAAATTTGCATCCAACCTGTTTACAAACAACAAAATAACCATAAAATTGAATCTTGAATATTAAAATTTAAATAAAAAAATTGTTATATCACACTCGACCATCTTCACATCCAAGAAACCAATGATCTGAATTATGGGCGGACCAAGAAATCTTCATTATTGCTCTTTTTCCACAATGACAAAAAATATTTGAATTCATTATTTATCAAAAAAGGTAAAAAAATGTGTAAAAAAAAATGGAAAGGCAAATGTTTGTGTATTTTTAATATAAAGAAGAAGAAGAAAGTGTATGTTAATTTGAAACTAAATAGTATATATATATATAACGAAATGTAGTAGGGGTAAACCGGTCAAATCACACTTTTTTTACCGTTGCAACGTTCACAAATGCCCCACATATGCGCCTCATTTGCGTGTTAAACACGCGCTGTGCTAGGTCAGCGAGTAGTGTTTAAATATTCAGAAATTGGCAAGTTGGAGTGCCTATTTGTGCAAGTTGAAAGTTTGAGTTCCAACTTATAATTTCGGTTCAAGTTTAGGATCAAATTTGTATATTGTGCCTATTTTAGTTGGTTTTGTTTTTGTTGATATAAGATGGGCTGATTTTTCTTCTTTTTCTACATATTTTTTAGTGAGTGTTCTTCTGCTATGGAGATTTATTTTTAAAGGTTTTGGTTCTATATTTTTCGTCGATTTCTTTTATGTGATTTTTAATTGATGGGTTGGTGTCAATTTGGTAATTTCACTTGTCTTTTCTTTATTTGGTTCTATGCTTTTGCTATGCAGCTGTTGAGTTATTGTTTATGATATTGAGCTTGTTGTTTTAACAACTTTTTCTTGTGGGTGTAATTATTTTAAAAAATTATGCCATTGTTGTTATTTTTTGTTATATTTTATGATTTAATTTGCTAATTTGCTTCCATAAGATTAAGTTATTTCCGTTATAGTTGATCTCGTTATCTTTATCCTTTTCTTTGTTAAACTTTCTTGCCCACTACTATTATTAGCTTCTTTTGTTTTTATTGCTATTAGTTGTTATTGGTTACCATTTCACTACCTTGTTATTTTTGGACTATTTCTATATATATATATATATATGTTCTTTCTTTAATGTTTTTATATATTATGTCCCTCCTTGATTTGTTCTAGTGTTTGTTTCACATTTTTACTTATTTAAATGATTATTATTAAATTGGCCAATGAAAAATTTATCCGTTAGATTTTGAGATCTCCTCATTTAAAAAGACAAAAAAAATTTAGTTTAGATTAATAATATTGGTTACATGTTAAAATTAACAAATTTTGGTTTAAATTCACGTATATACGTTGTTTTTTAAACTTCACCGATGATTGATATTATCGTCGATTTTCAAGAACTCCCATGTATATAAGACTAATTTTATTTTTTAGATATTATTTTTTACTCATATTTATTCACTACTAACACTTTTACTAAGTGTTTTTACAGTACAATGAGATACTTTTTTATTTACTTATTTATTTATTTATTATTATGCATATTGTTGGCATTAGGCAAATATTAGGTCTTTTTTCGTATTATTATTTACTTCATTTTTGTATACAATTTGTGATTATTATACTTGTGTTATACTGTTTATTTCCTCCTCAATTTGAAAAAATGAGTTCAATCGGAACCCACAGTTGTGGCTTCTGAAGGGTGCTAATATCTTCCCTTCGGAATAACTTGAACCCTTACCTGGAATTTATTGGTTTGAAGATCATTTTTGTAAATAATTAATTGGATTCCTAATTATCATTAAAATTAGGTGACGACTCTAAAATTAAATTATTTTTCCTAAAAATTCTTTCAAAATTTTTTGACGTTAATATTTTTTGCAGGTTACCACGACATTGCGCCTTCGGGATGTCAACAATGATGTAAGGTTTCTAGTAGAAATGAGGCCCTTCAGTTGCATTTACTGGTCAGGGAGTCTTCTTGTTTGGTAAAGTGGTTGTGCATCTATAATGGCTTTGGATTTTCTACTGATGTTCTTACTTGTTTGCCTAATCAGGTGATGGGCATTGAGAAGAAAACATATTAGGTATGTTACATATAGTAGGTCATTCATTAAATGTCCGCATTCGAAAGGGCTCTGTTCTATTTGGAGTGGTTTTGACAGTGGAGCTGATGATGCGATTGACAGTTTGGGGAACAAGAAGACCATGGACTATAGCCAAATGTGTAACCATAAAATTTTAGTCTTGAAGGCTCTCAATAAGATATCTCTGTCTCCACCATTCACTTTGATGTTAGAAGGCATAACTTCAAGGATGTGATGGAGGCCTTTAGTTTCAGCATGTGCAAAAAGCTTGTCCAGGTTAGCTATCCGTATTTTTCTTGCTATTATGTTCTCCTTTAAATTGGCTTAACAGGCTAACAAGTATCTATAGAAGATTAGAGTTCTTGATTAGGTATACGAAGTAATGTTCATGGCGTGTGTGATATACATACATGCTGCCATGTAGGTCTGCGTGTAGGTATTGAGTAGGGCGGGGCAAGGTTTTGAGCCAAACCTAAACCTGAGTTCTTTGAATTTTCGATTTGGATTTCTAAATACATAATAGATTTTGGATTTAATTTCTAAAATAGGTAGATTTTGGATTTTGACGGTGGATTAAGGTCATGTCGTTGGTTGGGGTCGGAGGCAAAGAGTAGTAGTGGTAAGAGGGACACATGCTTACTTAAGTTGAGAGTAGAGATGTGGAACATAGGATCACTTACAGGGAAACCCATAGAGCTAGTGAAGCGTCTTAAGAGGAGACAAATTAACATAGTGTGTTATCAGGAGGCCTTGGATAGTTACCAAAACTCATGATGGATTTAAATTATGGCAATCGGGTGGCTCTGGGGATAGATATAGAGTAGGTATCCTAGTAGATGAGGACCTTAGGGAGTATGTGGTTGAGGTCAGGAGGATTAATGATAGTATGATGTGTATTAAACTTGTGATCGGTAGTTATATAGTGAATATAGTTAGTGCCTATACGCCTCAAGTGGGCTTGGATGAGGAAGTCAAAAAAAACTCTTTTGGAAAGATTTGGATGAGGTTATGAGAGGTATACCGGACATAAAAAAAATCTTCATTGGTGGAGATCAAGAACTGGATCGGAAAAAAGAGGGATTTTAGTTGTAAGATATCTAATGAAACCATCGCTGGAATTGACAGGGCGTCTGTGCACCTTTTCTTCTCATGACCATACCATCTCTATCTCGCTTCTGTCATTTCTTTTAGTATTTAGAATTTTAAAATTAACTAAATTTGATGTATTTAATCCTTTCTTAGTCAAAATATTAGAAAATTTTACTATTTAGAAAATTAAAAGACAAAAAATTACCTTTCAAGAAATAATTACATGTTGAATAAAATTGTACTTATAATGCAAAAACAACCTTATGTAAGGACTTTTAAAAATACAATTATAAAGAGAAGTTCGATGCACAAAGTATCCCGTGTTAACATAGTTTGGGGTAGGATCACATCCCAAGGAGTGCGATATTGACAACCTACAATAATGTAGGCATTTGTGGTTGTTTCCACTAATTTTGACGAGTCTTTCTTAGTTTGGTGGCATAACAATTCCCTAATGACCAATTACAAATAAATAATGCAGTTGTGAGATGATATCGATTTTATTGATGTCAATTTATTAATGCCAAGATAAGCCAACAATAAATTACAGTGCGATTTCGTAAGTGCTAATTGTTCAAATGAATAAATTACACTATATGTTAATCTATTGTACAACTTTGTATTATAATGCATCTTCGTAATGCTAATATTTATATACAATGTTAATTGATATTAGTGTAGTAAGGTTTTTTTTTTGTTTTGTAATAATTAACATTAAATACACATAATGCATGCATTTAAGTGCTCATGTAAAAGCAAATGACATTTTTACCTTTCAATCAAACACTATTCCTACAATGCTTTTGTTGAAGCAAGTATGAAAACAAACTGAAGGAAGTGCTAGAGCAGATTGAATTCTTAACTATGATCATTTATTACTTAGAAATTTATAGTTCTCTTTTTAAAGTCTTTTATTGTGCATAAACACAACTTTTAAATATTATTTATATTATTTTTAAAAATCTATTCTTATTTATACGAGGGACGCACGTGAGGCACGTACATTAGGACTAGTTAGAAGAGGAAAAACTTAAAATGTTAGTGAATCATTGCAAATTTGCAATATTGCATCCTCAAAGTTTGCAAACAACACAACACTTCCATTTCATTTCAGAGGAACACACTTCCTGTCACTCATTCCGCCTGTCTTCCTTCTTCCTTCCCATTTTCTCTCATCAAATCCTAATGGATCATCGTTACTCTGCCAATAGGCCCCAACAAGCTGATTAGAATAGTTACATTGGCTATCAACCGCCAAAAACCTTTTAGCAAATCGTCATCTAGTTGATAGCAAGTTATTTGCCACTGGTGCCCGTGAACCCAACCCGGCATTGGTAGCCGTTGCCGACCGAATACTTGTTGTCGCCGATATCTTAAATGCTAGCGACAATTGTACAAACAAAGATCACTTTGACTACTATTCTATCCTCTAAATCCCTACTAATCAAATGCAAAATACTTGTTAGAATATGAATAGGTATATACAATCCTAGTTAGAAGAGGAATAAGAATAGAAAGAATAAACAACATCCTACTTGGAAAAGGATTATATTATAGTATCCTAGTTGAAACGGAATATATTACAATATGCTAGTTGGAAAAAGAATCTAGTATAATAATAGGGTCTCAAAGTAATGATGTAGATACATAATTCAATAATATTTTTCTCTAATATTTCTCTCAAGGTATCAGAGCTTCTACAATCTTGATAGAAAATAATTACAAAAAAAGTTCTTCCATTAACGGGGGGCAGCTATGACGGATATATGCCACTCATCTGGCTTATGATTGTATTAGCAAAAGTTGGGTCACTATGTATATTTTTGGTGACTATTTTCTCACATCTAATTTGTGTAGCACCGTGCATCTTTCTAGTGACTAGTTTCTTATATTCGACTTTGTGTAGCACCGTGCCATCTTTTTGGTGACTACTTTTTCATATTTAATTTGCATAGCACCGGGCCATCTTTCTGATGACTACTTTCTTATTTGTGTCAGGTCATGCCATCATTCCGACCCTATCCATACAATGTCTCTTCTTTAGTTGGGTCATGCCATCATTATGATCCTACCTACATAATTTCTATTTTCCAGTCGGGTTGTGTCATCATTTTGACCTACCCATATAATTGTATTTCTCAATTTGCGACAACTTTCAGCCATCTAATCTTATAATTCAGTGCATGAGTAAGTTCCGACCAGGTTCAACGTGACTTTCTTGGAGCGATTTTGAGATGATCCATATATTTTATATCAAAATTTGAGCACTTTCTATTTCAGATTTACTTTTGCCAAAAAAAGTTGGACATTAAGAATCTTTTTCTCCATGGTGATCAAAGGAAAGAAGTCTACATAGAGCAACCATTTGGTTTTGTTACTCCGAAGGTGTCTGGTAACCTTATATGTCAATTGTCTAGGTCACTCTATGACCTGAAAAAAGTCTTCTCAAGCTTTGCTTAGAAAGTTCAACGTTGCAGTTTTAGGAATTAATGACTCTGCAGATATCTTACCAAGCCCTTCATCGATCCTCGTATTAATTATATTTATAACAAGCTAGGTACATATGACTTGTATACACTAGGTTGAGGGAAGAGTGTTAGAACAAGAATAAATATATAGAGGAATAAAAATAAAAATAGTATAAGCAATAGAAATAGTAAATAGTATCCCAGTTAGAAAAGAATTATATTATGGAATCCTAGTTTTAGAAGAAGTCTAACATGGTATCTATAAATAGGGTCTCAATGTAATAATGTAGAGACATGATTCAATAATATTCTTCCCCAGTGTTTGTCACAATGCTGATTTCATAGCCAAGCAGTATTGTCGGTTTAATCTTCTTCTGAAACCTCCGAACAAAAATTTCTTATTTTCTGTCAAGCTTTTCGTCTTGTCGTTGATGCATTTGCAGTTCTTTCTGACCCCTTCAGAAAAAGTATGTATGATAAGGAGCTGGATTGCTTCCTTAACCCTTACCTTGTTGCTGTTTCTACATCTACCCTTGTGCATCAGAGTGTTTATCCTTCAATGCCCAGTTCGAATGCAAACCGTATGTTTGTGAATTTCCTACTCAAGATCAACATGCTGTTGGAGTATGCTTCAGTACAGATGCACAAGCTGGAGTTTCTACGCCAGTGAAATTTCAGACTCGTGAACAAGAAACTATGACCTCTATGGCAAGCTTGGACATTGAGCAGTAACCACAACAACCTGTACCGTTTCTGAAATAACAGATACTGTTGAGCGAAGAAGCAAGCTGATGTGGCCAAGTTAGTTAGGAGCTAATCAAGTAGTTAAGAAAGTTGTTAAAGGATAGTTATTGACAGCTGTATACTTGTGTATATAAGCACATGTATTGGTTCAAAATGAGATTGAATGAGAATGTTCAATTACTAGAACCTTCCTCTTCTCTCATTTTCCTCCATTAATGTCCAAAGAGAGCTTCACCTAAGGAAGCTAACATGGTGTCAGAGCTATTGACTCACTGGTGACTCTCAACTCAATTGAAGACAGCTCAATTAGAGCATAACTGTGGTAGAAGAAGAAGGTGGATTGATGGCAATTGAAGAAACATCAGCGGCACCAGATCAGTCTACACCTCGAAGCACAAATTGACGTGAAATTGACCATACTCACCCTCTATATCTCCATCCTAACGATACACTAGGTAGTTCACTGATTTCAATTTACCAGTTGGATCTGAAAACTATGCCTTGTGGAGTAGATCTATGATGAAAGACACACTAAAGATAAATTTGATGCATCCTTGCATGAACAATGGGAAAAAGGTGAATGCTATTGTTCTGTCATGGAACATGAATTCAGTTGGGAAGGAGTTACTAAGTAGTATAATCTATGCTTCTAATGCACACAAAGTTTAGCTAGATTTAAAGGAGAGATTTGACACAGTTAATGAATCTAGAGTGTTCTACTTACATAGAGAAATGACAACCTTAGCTCGGGGAACTCTGACTGTGTCTGATTACTTCTCAAGGATGGGAATTTATGGGATGAATTTGATGCATTAATGCCATGTCCAGGATGTAGTTGTCCTGAGTCAAGGAGTTATGCATAACATCATGGGTATCAAAGGCTTCTATAATTTCTTATGGGACTAAATGAGACTTATGCCCAATGTATAAGTCATATACTCTGTTGACACCCAATTTTTACCCTCCACGGTGTCAAATTAGTCATGGAGCTTTATTTTTTGTTTTTTAACAATTTTTAAAATAATTATTTAAAAAAAATTAATTATTAACGGGCGCGTGAGGGCCACGCGCCCCCAATTAGCTTATATCCCTTTCTTCTTTCTCCTTCTTCCTCGTTTTTTCACGCTCCCCTTTCCCCTTGAAACCCTAGCCGCTCCCATTCTCCCCTTCCCCTTTCCTTCACCAACCATCCGACAACCCCAAACCTCCCAAACAACAATCCACAACCATTTTTTCTCCCCTTTCCCGTCTCCTTCATTTTCCCCTAAACCCGATGCAAACCACGACCAGAAACCTAACTCCCCAATGTTCCCTGACACTCCCAACGTCCTTGTCCCCCATGCGTTTGCTTTATCTAGAATCGACCCTACATTTGCAGATTTGAATTTGAAAACACAATCTTCCCTCTCTATTTTGCCCTAATTTTGGAGCCTATATAATCTCCTTCTCTTTCGTTTTGAAAGAGGGGGGCCGCAGTCATCTATTAGAAACCCTAGCAAAGATTTATATTCATCCTTGATTTTCAGAAGATTGTTAGTCTACAAAGCTTCGAATTGACTCTGCATAACTGTTTGGTTTTGAGAATCTTGAAATTGAGGATTCTTGGTCAGGAAAGGTGTAGACAGGGCTCTTCGGTGGTGAAGAAGCTTCGTCCAGCTCGTCGTCTCAGTTCGCTGCCCCGACAAAAGTAATACCCCTATCTCACTTTTCGTTTTGAGTTTCACATATCGTGCCAAAACGTGAGAAGCAATGTCGTAATCGTCTTGTTTGCATCTTGTTTGCTCTGACTGGAAGTGCTCTGTTGTTGCGCGTAGATATTGTGGTTTGTATTTGACTGTTGTTGTTGACTGTTGTCTCAGTCTCGATCAAAGTTTTGACGGTCCGCATTGCCTATTGACTTCGAATTATTTTCCAGATCTGATGTCTAAATTGATTCACTTCTCATGTTTAGTGCGTTAACATTTGAGCCTAATACTTTGTACTGATTAAGACTGCTGCTACTGTGGAGTTATTAAGTGTAAAAAATGGTGCCGAAACGATTCTCTGCTTCTCAAATACGTGCTGTAATGTTCAATCTCTATCTCAAATACATGCTGTAATATCCAATTGCTATCTGTGTTACTGTAAAATGATTTTTCTGTTCACTGTGTTTATGTAGTGAAGTTCTTCTATCTCTGTTGCTGTTTAG
>JAPFFP010000008.1:1465778-1488889 GCA_026153255.1 Solanum medicagineum | reverse complement strand
GTTACGTATTTGGCCTTGGATCTGCTGCTATATCTTGGTGTAGTAAACGACAACCTACAGTGTCATTATCAAGTACCGAAGCAGAGTATCGTGCAGGAGCAATGGCGGCACAAGAATGTGTTTGGTTGATCCAGTTACTAAAAGATATTCGTCAACCAGTTGACTACTCTGTGGAGTTATATTGTGATAATCTCTCAGCTATACGATTGGCGGAAAATCCAATTTTTCACGCCAGGACTAAACATGTTGAAGTACACTATCACTTTATTAGGGAAAGTAACTATGAGGTGAAATCGACTTAAAGCACATATAGATTGAAGTACAAGTTGCAGATATTTTCACCAAGGGTCTCAATGGCAACAAGGTGGAAGAATTTCGAAGAAGGCTTGGCATGACTACGAGAACTGCGATAAGAGATAGTAGTCGTTGAGAGGGAGTGTTAAAATTATCATCTCCTACTTTCTCTAATTATCTAGAAGGTTCTAGAGATGTGTGGAGTTCTCTAGAATAGTGTAGAAGGTTCTAGAGATGTGTGGAGTTCTATAGAATAGTCTGGAGCTCTCTAGAATTCCCCGGAAACGTGTGGATCTTGCAAGAAGGCCCTGGGACATTCTAGAAGACTCTAGGCAAGTCTTGACATGTAAATATCTAGACATTTAGTAGGAAATATCTTAGATATTTGGTAGGAAGATTCTAGGCCATCATTTGTAACTGTTGGATCAAAATGATCCTAGTCGTCCGTTTAGAGAAGGGGCTAGTATAAATACCCCTTAGGCTTGTCATTTTAAGCAAGCAACAAACAATCAAGGAAGTTTGAGAGCATTCTCCCACAAAATATTTAAGAGCATTTTGAGTGTGTAACATTTTCTCCATAAATCTTCTTCTTTTCAATTGTCTCCTTTCCATCTTCAACATATCCTAAGATACCTAGTTCGATTGCAGGCAAAATGTTTGCGAATTTTCCTTCTCGCGATCAAGGGTCACATGCTGCTGAAGTAAGCTTCAGTAGAGACCCACAAACTGGAAATTCTATGCCAGTGGCATTTCCGACTTGTGAACAAGAAACTCTGACCTCTATGGCAAGCTCGAAAGTTGAACAACAACGGCAACCAACTATAACGTTTCTGAAAGAACAGACACAACAGACTCCTGTTTCATTTTCAAACCTAGATGAACAACCTTCCACATTCTTGTGTTTGAACCAACCTCAGTGAGAAGCATAGATAGAGAAAAACCACCATTTAGTAGCCTTTTGAACTCGACACAAGGGCGAGAACTGGTGGTTTTTGCCGAGCAGAAAGGGAATCAACAGACCCCGGATGGAAATGAGAATGTGGTGGGCAGCAATGCAAATAAGTCTGCAAGTATGGGTGATGATGTGAAGGAGAAAGAAGGGAATGTAGATTCATCGGGTAAGAGGATACCCAGTTCCTGGACTGCATGTCCTTTTATTGTCTTTTTATGTATGAGTATTCTATGGATTATACTGATTGTACTCTAAGGTGTCAAAATTGTAAGAGGGGTTTTCAAGCTGTACCAATTCCGTCTCCTCCTCCAATTATTGATGGGAAAAAAAATTAGCTTTTGTTGTTTGGGGTTTATGCCTTTTGGATTGTCTTTGGAGGATTTTGATAGAAATATAGATAATGCTTCGAGCTGGTCTCCATTTTCGCCCATGTTTACCTGGCCGCAATATGGGGGGAATGGAGGGACTAATGTGAACAATCATGCTGTTGGAGGTCAGAGTAATGTGTATAATCCTGGTAGTTCACATAATGCTGGTGGATCTAGAAATGGGGGTGGACGAAAGCATTTTTCTCCAAGAATATATAGTGATGATAATGTGTTTATTGACGTATCGGAGTCTGACGAGGAGTCAAATTCGAGGAAGAAAGCAAAGAATGTGAAGCAAAAGAGTGCAAGTACTGGAGCCCCAAGTAAAAATGCCAAGAAACAGTATGCTGATAAGGCAAAAACTGTTGAAGGGAGTAATGATGGCAATTGGCAAGATGGCTTAGCAACTCAAGGTGGTGTAGAAATGCCCATGCTGTAACAATTGAATCAAGTCACAGAGGTGTCGCAAGTAAGACAGTAAGTTACCTGGGAGGGTTGCAAGACACTTCGGGAATTTGGATTTGAATGTGGAGTTAAGTTATGAGGTTGAAGAGTGTATAATTCAGGTGGGCCGAGAAAATGAAGCATGATAGGGTGAGGATGATACTGTTGATGTAATTGGGTGTTTTGAAGATCTTGATGATTTCCTCAGCAGTCTTCCTATATTTAATGCATTGTATGGTGATAAGGTAGAGGCTGCCTATTATCAATCCTTAGTCTCCCAACAGTTTACAATAGTAGTTATTTGCAGTTTTTCATTCTAGTAGTAGTTATTTCTTTATGGTAGTTTGCAGTTTCTCATTCCAGTAATGTTAGGAAGTCATGTCCTAGTTTCTAGGGGTAGCTATCTTATAAGTATTGTATTTAAACTCTATGTTTATTCTATGAAATCTAAGCAGAAAATTGTCCCCTTTTTTGAGTTCTTTAACTCAAGAGATTGCAGTTTCCATCTCGCAGCGTCCCACTATGAGATCCATAACAGGGGACCAAATGCTGCCTAGCGAAGCAAGACACTTGTTTAGTTGTAGTTGTAGCTGAAGCTATAATTTGTATTGTATTTAGACAATGATGTAGACTTACTCCGGCATTTGCCTTGATATTTCTATTGTAATTCTAATTTATTACTATTCTCTTCCGAAGGTGGCTGCAGTAATCATTTACTGCTTCTATCTCCATGCTCCCTGAGAATCTTATTATTAGTAGTCATAGTTTTCTTTATATTGCTTCCACTCTAATAAGACCAACTTTTCATTTTTAAGAGATGAAATGGGGCTATCATGGCCTCCTTTTTCCACTGTCTGATCATTGCAAAACAAAGTTTGAGTGCAACTTGAACTCTTGTCTATGTCAAAAGTAGTCATTGCAAGGTGACAACAAAATATCTTTTTAACTTTGGTTCTGCACTTTGTTACGGCATGTCACATGAATATTTCAACTTTTGTTCTTTCAGTCAGGATTGTTCTGAAATGCTTTTGTGATGATGCATCCATGTTTGATATTGCCGGTTTTTGATGTTTCTTTTTCATATTCCTAATCATAACCTTCTTTAGCTGATATATATGTGCTGCCAATTGTTCATTTATTTCTCATGCAAAATGTTGACTAATTTTTCATTAGAATCATCACTTTTTTTGGGGAATAGTTTCACCTTATTTCAAAATCAATTTTTTGATAACAAAATATCCAAATCCAACTTGGATTCCAAATTTGGGAAAGTACTCAAACCTATTTTCCAACTCTATCTTTATTCCAAAAAAAGTGCTCTCTTCTCTTCTTTGCAAAAAGTACAACCAAGCCCAACACCATCTTTATAAATTCCAATAAAGTGAAAAATCTTTGGAATCTACGGCCAAACGCCTACAAGATTACAGTTCAAAACTATTCTATGAAGCATAGTCAGAGAGATTAAGATTTTAATCACATCGATCCCAGTTATGATTCCTATACCAAGCAAATAAAAGCCTGCATTTAGAATTGGTTCTTTCAAGGTCAGATAATTGGGTCTTGAGCTATGATGAGATAGAGGTAATGGAAGTAGTTTATGATCAGGTGGCTATGGCTTTATCTCATGCTACTGTTCTTGAAGAGTACGAAACAATGAGGAAGGAACTAGAAATGAGAAATTGTGTGCTGCAGCCAAAGTCTAAATAGAATGCTACAAAGGCAAGCTAGACAAAGACTTCATTTCACAAGGTGATGAACACTGGAATGCGATGGCGGATTCACTCAATTTTGAGTTTTCTCTTCGTATTTCAATATGAGAAAGCAAACTTTGACTAGGAGATTATTGTTAACACAATGGTGAAAACAAGCATTGTCCTCTTCGCATTAATAAATGATGCGGTGGAGATATAAGGTTTCCAGTAGAAATGAGGCCCTTTAGTTGCATATACTGGCCAGGGAGACTTCTTGTTTATTGAAGTGCTTGTTTGTCTATATGGGCTTTAGATTTTCTACAGATTTTCTTACTTCTTTGATTATTCGGGTTGTTGGCGATGAGAAGAGAACTATTCAGGTTTCGTTACATATGCTAGGACATTTTGTTAAATGTCAGCATTGGATATGGCTCTGTCATATTTGGAGTGTTTTTAGGCACTGGATGTGATGGTGGGAATGGCAGTTTGGGGTATACCCGAGCTATGACTTGACTTTGAGACTTAGAGGAAAGCTAAGCTGTGTGCTATATTTGTAGTGGTAGAGGAAAGTAGTAAAGTGAGTTTGTGTAACCTAACCTGATTGATTTTAAAAAAAAGGTAAAGTGAGTTTGTTTTTGTTGAAGCATTGTGATGCTCATCTTTTATAAAGCTTCCGCATAAGTTGTTCAATCTTCCAATTTAGCTGCAGATCAAGCCACGGGTCTGCTTGGGACCAAAATTGGTTGTGAGTGTCGCACATCCAGGGTATAGGCTCCGGGAGTGACATTCGGTATCCTGTCCACAAGGATTGGACTGATGGAATCCAATTGGTTTGGAACATGAGACCTCATGGTTCTCAACTCACTTCATTGACTACTAGGCCATACACCCTTGGATGCAAAATATTTATACTAGACTAGATGGATGTTAGGTTCATTTTAGTTCCGAATGTGAAACTAGATACAAGCATCTTCATACAAAAAAATCACCTGAATAGATATGTAACGCTCACATGTGCGGGCATCAGATGTGGGCGTGAGAAGGAGAGAGAGAAAGTGGCGATGGTTTGGCTATATATGAGAATGAAAGTTGTGCTTGTAAGGATGCAGATAAAGATGTTGCCTTTATTTATCTAAGCTCAAGGGGGATTAGTCTTTGCTGGTTTGTGGCTGTGACCTTGCATCTCTTAAACTAAATCCAAAGTGAGCAGGGAAAGTTCCGGATTTCTTCTTTGGATCGAAAAAGCTCCAGATTTCCTCTTGGAAATGTTATTAGCTGAACTTGTAAGAAACTCCAGCATATGCCTTGAGCAAGTGACACATGTTTTAGAGCATTAATGGGTGATATAGACTGTAACCCTGTACTTGTAAGTTGTAAATATATATTAACTCAGCTAAGTAGGAAGATTGAAGAAGAAAATGCTCCGGTTGAGCTTCTGAGAGATCGATTTTGTGTCTAGGTTTAATGCGACAAAATAGTAGTCTCTGACTATGAAGAGGTGCTATGCTACATTATTCATCATGTGTTTCAGATATTTACCATCACTGCCTCTTTGTTATCACGTAAAAACTTCCAGTGCAATTAGTACTCCTCTCAGCTTGGGCTTCTGCAGACAGCACTGCTACATGTTGTCCTTTAACTTCTTATTCTTAATATTGGGAACTTCAGTGTTTGGGATTTAAATTGTATTTGTTTTCATTGAATGAACCTTCATGAGAAGTGTAAAAAATGAAGGAGTGCATTCAATACGACTTCATGCTCTCTGTCAAGGGCAAAAATCGGGATCTGTCGATTGTTCAAGATGATGTTTCCATGGTGTGACTAAAGACCATGTGATTTTGAAATTTTAATATCAGTGGTTTTCAATGTAAAATTGTGAAAATGTCTTGTAGCTAGTTTTTGTTTATTTAACTACCCCCCCCCCCCCCAAGCGCGCCCTTTTTTTCCTTGTGAGAATTTCATCCTTAGAATTGATGATTTCTCTTGATTTTTGTTGTATAATAAAGTTTTTGATGCTGCTTATGATGTTAATAATGAATAATCCGAACAAGAAAACTATTGTCTTTAGTTTCCTTGCTTCTGCTATTTGAAGTACTTTGGTTTGTGAAAGTGATGAAGTAATAGCCTGGTAACCATATTGCTTACTCTGACTTGGATTTTTTATTTATATTGATGTCCTTGAATCCCCAGGGCCACGTGCAAGTGATGACATCCTGAGAAGAACAGTCATCTTTTAGGAAACATATGTCTTGATATAGAAACCTTTCGGAGAAACCAATTTCCAGCTCAATGTTCAGAGGCCTTCGTGTATCAACTGGTTTTCAGTTTCTGATTGCTCTAGGCCTTTCATCGACAACTTTTCAAGTTGTCAGCCAGGATCTTCAAATGCCTGGAATGGATTAATTTGATTTAGCATTGAGGGTGCGCAAGTTCCACAGCCGTAGTTGGCCATTGATCATAACCTTGAGGCCGATTGCTAGTTCAGAGGAACAAGTATGGTATCTACCTACAGGTGAAAATGAACGGTCTAATAAGGAAACCTGTTCTCCTACATGGCTTAGCCGATGAACTTCCATGACTTCTACAAACGGGCGGTGATGATTGCTTGCGAGGTGTGGTACTAATGGTGAAATACATAACTCCAAAAGGTTTCCAGAGACCTTCATATCATGCCTCCTTATCGAAATGCATTAAGTCTTTGTTAGAGGAAACCAGCTTCTTCCTAACCATAGTTCTGCTTGCAATTCAGTGCTCTTCGCATATGTTCAACAACATACTGAGTGGAATCCCACAAGTGGGGTCTGGGAAGGGTAAAATGTACGCAGATCTTACCACTATCTCATAGAAGTAGAAAGACTGTTTCATGTTGGCATATGTTGAAGTGAAATATGCTTCCACCCCCCCCCCCCCACCCCCCCAACCACCCCACACTGCTTACACAAGAAACAAGAAGGATGTTACTGATACTAGCTTCTCACACATGATCTCAATCAAACCTTGAGGAAGTCTTTTGAGCTTAATTTTGCACCTGTCGCATTGTTAGTTTTGGTTACAAACATCATAAACTTTGACTTGCGCTTTTCCCATAATCATGGGGTTTGAGCCAACGCGTGCTTGCTTTGATTAGTCCATTGGGTATTTACTTCTTCCATCAAACATATATTGTATAATTTCCGATTAGATATACTCTATAAATCTAAGTTCTCTTTTTATTTGGTCTTATGAATTGTCGAGAAGATTGAGGATTTAACATTTAATATTAAACTTTTCACATGACAAAGCAAAGCATGGATTTAACTAATGTATACATGCAATTTAATTTTGCGTGCAATATAATTTTTCAACGAAGAAATCCTCATACCATTTGAATTGTTTATAAGTATAGATATCAAAAGAGGAGGTTGTCAAGGCCAAATTATACTTCAAAACTAATGAATGGAGTGATGAATGAATGGAGTGATGAACCATAGATGAGGATTTCAATCACATTTGCCACAAATTTGAGGCCAAATTAAATGAACTAAACTTAATATTTAAGTTGAGAAGAATAAAGAAATTAACTTTCAGCTCCGAGTTTTTAAATTTAATATTTAAGTTGAGAAGAACAAAGAAATTAATTTTTAGCTCCGAATTTCTAAACTTAATATTTAAGTTGAGAAGAATAAAAAAACGAATTCTTCATCTCCGAGTCTCTAAAATTGAGCCACAAAGTTGCAAGTAAACAAAGATTTCAATCCCATGGTCATAATAGTAACTCAAATTTTGGTAGATTATAAACTCAAACATACAAAAATATCTTTTAACATTTTTTATGGAAATGAGTTTTTTTTTGTCATTTTTTAAATTTTATTTAGATGGTGAAATTATTTTTTGTCCCAACGGAGTACACAAACCCATAATAAAATATTTTTATCAAATATTTTCAGCTCGAACTGAATTTTGTTTTGGGTATATACATAAGTAAATTAAAATATGTATTTAAGTCCTAAATCTCATATATATTTTGAATTTAAGAAGATTCAGAGAAAGAGAAGGAGCCATGGCAGAAGAAACTATGGCTGCAGCGGCAAACTACTACTCGAAGGACTTTGAATGGGATGAACTTCGGCAAGAGATCGAAAACAATCCTTCTTTTGCTCGCCACTTGCTTCCTTTTCCTGATTCCATCACCCAAAATCAACATACCCTTTTGCCGCAGGAAGATTCTGAAGCATGGAACAAGTTCCACACTCGCCATTCCACTGGAAAATTCTTCAAGGTAAGTAATAATGATTTGGTATTGTTCAGCTTGCATTTGTATACTATACTTCCTCGTTTCAATTTGTTTCTTTGATTTAGAACTAAAGAGTTGTCAAAAAGAAAATATAAATTGTAATGGAAGAGGGAGTATTTTGTTTCTTAAATTGGTTAAGTGTGTAAGCTTTATTAGTAGGGTTGCATTAGAGAAGTGTTAGAAACCTGGGATTTTCCATAAAGATTTGAACTTTAGTAGTTTTAATGGAAAATGATTGCTTGTCACTCAAAGGGATCCAAGATTTGAAGTTTATGGGTTCTGCAGCAACTGCACTGTTGTTACTGCTTATTAATTAAATGTGAAATAGTAGAAGCCATGAATGTGGGAAACGATTTGGTGAACTTGGAGTGATGTTTACAAGAAATTTGACAGTTTGACAAAAGTATTTGTTAGTACCAAACAAAGTATGGAACCTCAACCTCGTCAATCAAGGTTTGATGACTGAAAACTCGCAATTTAGGTCTGACATTGGACGGTTGGATAGCTGACTCAGTCTCAAGGTTTTCTTCCAACCCTATAGAACTTGTGTATCGTGTCTCAAATTCACCATTGTGACCTTTGGAACTCATGAAATTCCTGGTGTGCATTTACCTATGCCAATGAGACTTAGGCAGAAAAGAGAGAGCATAAAAATCTTTGTATTTGAAGGATTAATTACTGTGTACTTTTACTGAGGTTGGAGGATGCAGTTGTAGCAGCTTTGTTCTTCTCGAGGTACTATCCTGTGCATAATTGTTGGCCAAGATTCTCTGTATCGGAGCCTATGTTTGTTCACATACTCAGTTTTCTAGGCCAGGTCTATTAATTGATCCAACGCTTATGATCTTTATTGCCAAAGTTGTTGGTCTATGGTCATTTGGGGCTACATGGATGAAGTAGAGGCTTGCCTTTGGAATTTTGTGTGATAGAAGATACCACCGAAACTCAAACATAAGTTATATAGAGTGGTGGCTAAACTAACATTGTTGTACAGGATGGAGTACTGACCAATCAAAAACTCTCATGTTCAGTAGATGCATGTTGTGGAGATGAGGATGCTGAGGTGGATGTGGATATATATTGGGAGCAATACGATTAGTGATGAGGATATTCGAATAAGGTGGGAGTGGCCTTCGTGGGGACAAGATGAGAGAAGAGAGACTAAGATGATTTGGCTGTGTGAAAGAAGATATCTGGATGCACTAGTGAGGAGGTGCGAGAGGTTGGTTATAGAGGGTACGAGGAGAGGCAGAGGTAGACTGAAAAAGTATTGAGAGAGGTGATAAGATAAGATATAACTTAACTTTAGATTACCGAGGACATGAACTTAAATAGGAGGGTGTGGAGGACGCGTATTATGATAGAAGGTTTGTAGGTAGTGTAGTGTTGTTTTGCTTAGGGTGGAGGGTGTTTGCCATTGTACTAATTGTATTACTGTAGTTCTTGTTTTTTAATATCCATCATTAATTATTATTGTATTCACTACCTTATCCTTGTATTATGTTTCGATTATTGCACTATTTGTTGTAGTTGTTGCTTCTTTCTAGTATACTTTGCACTATTCTCTTGTGACTCGCTATATTTTCTTTTTTGTATATGGAGTTGCTGCATATGACCGAGGGTCTTATGGAAATAGTCTTTCTATCTCCACGAGGTAGTGGTAAGGTCTGCATGCATATTACTATCCCCAAACCCCACTTGTGAGATTTCACTGGCTATGTTGTTGTTGCTGCTGCTTTGGCATTTCAAGTAAAGATCCAAGAAAGTATTCATACCAATCTATTGTATTGCTTCCACATTTAGAAGTTCCTTCAATTTTTTGATGTTGGGGCTTTTCATCAATACTAGATTTGAGGTTGGACTATGGGTAGCTCCAGGGAGTTTATGATTGTGGTCCCACTTAACTCAGTGATTCAAATCTCAAGTATTGGACCGTTAAGAAGACCTAGTTCAGAAAATGATGTGTACAAATCTAAGGTTTGACGTTGCCTATCTTGGCCAACAAGTTACACTTTAATGATTGGCGTTGTATCACTTGTAGAACATTTCTCTCCCAGGCAGATCTCTAATAAAAGCATATGTTTTCTCTTACGAAACTCTTTATTCCCTCCCTTTCTCTTACCAAATCCTCCTTTGACTTGGTCAATAAAGCTTAATCCATGAGGCTACTTTGGAGTCTTACGAGTTTCACACATTTTAAGTATGCATTTGAGGTCTAGGTTCCATGGTTTGTAGGATTGAAAGCAATCTTTGGTAGCTGATTACCAGGGATTCAGTTTCAGAGGTGCGATTCCCAAGGTATCAAGTATTGAGTTACCAGGGATTCAGTTTCAGAGGTGCGATTCCCAAGGTATCAAGTATTGAGTTCCAGTTTTGAGTTTTGGTGCTACTTTTAAGACTACTAGTGTTCATGTCTCAGATAATTAGCAAAGAATTGTACTTGGTAGTTTTTTTGTGGAATCCTTTCTTATACAGTGGCGAAACACTAGAAGGTGACTAAGGGGCGGAAAAACCCCTTGATCTTTCCAATCATCAAAATGGAAAACAAGAGTGAGGTTTTCAAATTTTTGGCTTGGTCTGTCATGGCTTCTATGTTACAACTACTGGAATGTGGTACAACAATGATCCCTATGCTTATGTACCATAAGAACATATAGCAAGTTTAAGAAGATAATTTCTTGCTCAAAAGAGAGAACTGCAAGATTTATTTTTCTCATATGTCAACTAGGATGAGAGCTCAGGCATCTGCTCATCGCTATTGCTTTGGCTGTAAATCTCTGCTTTCAAAATCATATATTATTTCTTCAAATGACATCATCTTATTATTGTCTTTAAAGACTAATGGCCATCAGCTGCTTCTTTGGGTATTTATTTTTGGTTGCATATTTCAGTACTTTGATCTTATTGGCAGTTGCAGCAAGTAGAGCAAGCCTTTCCTTGAACTACTAGAAAAACCTATATTCCACTTTACATTCTTTCTCTTAACTTAAGTTCTTCCATGTAGGAGCGTCGGTACTTGCTTAAGGAATTCCCAGAGCTAGCCTCTTGCGGAGAATGCTCGACAGTTTTGGAGATCGGTTGCGGAAATGGTAGTACAGCTCTGGCAATCCTACGGTGAGGAAGAACTGCAGTTGCCTTGAGTGACTTAATTATTTAAAAACTTTTAGGCTGAGGAAGTTTACTACCAAAATTCTCTTTCTGTAAGGTACATAATTATAAGCCGCTAGTCCTATTATTACCTGCTATTAGCTCTGGTCCTTTGCTTCGCTTATCATGTTAACTGTTGTTGCTACCTTCTCTTTCTCCTTTTTATTAGCATGGTTCCTTCATTACTGCTTGTCCTTTGCGTACTTGATTTTGATATGTGTTACTTGAGGCGAGAGCCCATCCAAAACCACGTCTCTACCTTCACAGCTTAGGGGTAAGGCTGCCCGCTTACACACCACTCTCCCCAGACCCCACTTGTGGGATTACACCGAGTATGTTGTTGTAGTCATATTTTGATATCTCATAATTAACGATATTGAGTGGAGCTATTCTTAATTTGTCATTTTATTCTTTTGTTAGACTTGGAAGTAACCACAAATTTCATGTCTAAACTTAATATATGAGGCTTCTGTGCTCAAATAGGTGATTAGAGTAGAATCTCTACCTTCTATTCAACCTCATTTATATATAACACTGCTGATAGAGTAGAAATATGAAGTTAAGATGAAATCAAAGCTTTTTTGGTTTGATAGTGATGTAGCTACTTGACCTTATTTAAGAGCAATGCTGAAGAATCTTTATTCTTTCTCTAAATTAGTTTAGGTTTATCTGGTTTCATCTCTGTGTTACAACAAGGCTAACATGTACACTTGCTGATTGAGAATTTCTATTTCTATCACGATCTTATTATTCTTATCTCATTGCTGAAACTTTGCTTATCTCCTTAGTGGAAACAAGAGCATCTCTCTGTATGCCTGTGACTGTAGTAAAGAGGCTCTTGAGAGGGCTAAAGAGAATATTGAAGCTGCTAATATAAACTTGGCTAAAGAACGTTTTTACCCATTCCAATGTGATTTCTCTGCAAGTGGATTTCCAAACTGGTTAATCTGCACTTCTTGCCATGAAAATTTCTTCCAGAAGCAGAATATGTGCTCCTCAGGTGAGGAAATGTATCAAGTCTTCTGCATTTCATTGTATATGCAAAGAAGTATTTTTTTACATCGAAGTGTTGCTCTTGCAGATGCAAGAAGCTGCAGTAAGCAAGATTTCCTAGCTGCCAAGAACAATAACTGCATTGGTGGAGTAGATTTTGTTACCTTAGTATGTACATTCGTAATTATGTCTATAAAAAAGCCCTTTTTTTCACAATTGGTTCTACAAAAATCAAATGTCTAAGTATATGGATATTCTATTCGTAATCTGCCAGATATTTACGCTATCAGCAGTGCCACTTCACAGGATGTCGAGAGCAATCACAGAATGCTTCTCTGTTCTAAAGCCCGGAGGGCTGTTGTTATTCAGGGATTATGGTACGAACATGGCCTAAATTTGTATCTTTCAAATGAAGGGATTAGTTTAGATGTTCTCCTAGTATCTGAATTTGGGGAATGTGAAACTCAGGTCTATATGATATGACCATGCTTCGGTTTGAGCCAGAGCAAAGAGTAGGATACAGGGAATATGTTCGTCCCGATGGAACAAGGTCTTACTTTTTTTGCTTGGATAGTGTACGAGATCTCTTCTGTGGCACAGGATTCACTGAGGTATTATTTCCCATTGTGCTATTTTGTGCAACTACAAACCGGAATTTCGGTTCCATATTAACATATTTGTGAACCTTTTTGCAGCTTGAACTTGAATATTGTTGTGTCCAGTCAGTGAATCGACGAAATGGGAAGATCATGCGAAGAGTATGGATTCATGGGAAGTTCCAGAAGCCTCATGTCTGCATAGGTTTGATGAGAGAACGTGAGCTTGCAAGCAGCTACATTAATGTTCCTTGAACTTAAGAAACTGAAAAAAGAAGATAAACGTGTTAGTTTTTACCCTTTAATCCTCCTCCAATAGAGCTAAATCAATTATGTGTAGAAGTATATACTTGAGTATAACGTCTGCACCTGAGATTCCTTTGAATGAAAGTTCAGTCATTTTCTAGCTATGCATGCAAGTGGCACTTTGTCTTGTGAAATATATTTAGTGCTGTTATTGTCCGATGAGATGCAGAAAAAAATGAGCAAAAATTTGAGAAGATGGTGACACTCTTTCTGTTGACTCCAGTTGTTTGTTATCTTAAGCTTGGGCTGTTTCAATGTCAGTTTACACTATGATGGTGCAGTGTTGGTTTGAGAAGCTTCTCAAGGGCGATTTATTGCTGTTCATCTGCTAATTGTGAAAAGTAGCTCAACTTGAAGGCTGGAAGTAAAATATGTATGTTGTCAATTGAATGTCTTTTTTCCTTGTCATTATCATACATTTCAATATTTGAATGTAGAAGATATTCCCATGTTACATTTATGGTGTGAATGAATTGCTGAGCAGTTTTTCTCCCGCAATTATGCATGCTGTCATACAATTAGGGAGGAAATTTTGTGGATTCATATAGCTGACCCAACTAGTTTAAGGCTTAGTAATTGTTGTATGTCATATCATTATTCACTTGGCAACAATTGTTTTAGAACTAAAACTTCACTTGCTAGGTTCTGGCTTTGCAGACCAATGTTGGTAAGTACTGTGATGGGCTGACTCATTTTTTCTGAAGAATCTTGTTCTTGAGGTCTTGTATGAATTGGTTGAGATTCTTCTCTGAAGATCCGTCATCAGAAAGTGCATGCTGAAGGATAATCTTTGTTTTCTCGATTATTTTCCTCAATTCATCTGATTTACTCATTATCCTTCCAATATTCTCTGCTACTACCTCCCTCCTGATTAATCTTCCTGTGCAAAGATTCACACCAATCCTCCAATCATCAACCACTAGTTTCCTGTTGGTAAATTGATCTGTCAAAAGAGGAAAGCACACCATTGGAACTTTACACCATATGCTCTCCAAGATTGAATTCCATCCACAGTGAGTCAAAAACCCTCCGACTGCTGGATGTGATAGTACTTCTAGTTGATAGCACCATGGCACAACCAATCCTCTACCTGTAGATTCTTCCTCAAATCCAAGAGGCAAAATGTTTCTTTCTCCAGAACCTACGATATTGTGACGTAGCACCCAAATGAAACTGACCTTACTTATCAGAATGCCTTGTGCCATTTCCAGAATATCCTGCTTACTCAGTTTAGCAAGACTACCAAATGAGATGTATAACACTGTACCATCTTGTTTGCCATTGAGCCAGTTGGTGTAATCTGATGCCTGTAGCAGGCTCGTTGAAATTGTTCTGTTGGTGAAGCTTGTGGGGAAGACCGGCCCAACTGCATAAAAGGGCTGCTTCTCTTGTAAGGCCGAGATAGATGAAGACTCTAGCTCGTGCACTGTATTACCAACGACAAAGTCTGCTTTCTGTGCATCTTCAATACACTTGAACACAAAATGGTGCATCACGGTGCTTGGATCAGCATCTTGACAAAATGAAGGTAAATCTGTTGGTTCAATGGCTTGGATTCCAGGTATGTATCTAATGGTGTCTTCGCACTTATCTGGACAAAATTAGTATTCATCAGCTAATTGATTATGTAATGTAGACTGTGATTAGACAGTAATAGTTTCAAGATATTGGGTTCATACCATAACACCCAAAGTGGCCATTACTCTTGAGCAGGTCCATGTGATAGTAGACTGTAAGCGCTGTTGCTGGTTCAGTCCAAAATGAAACATTAACAAGATTATATTTTTTAGCAATCGTTGATGCCCATACGTGGAAACTATCAGCTATTATACAAGAAACTGATGGATTTGGTTTCGAGAGAACTAGATTTCCAATGAAGTCATCCACATGAGCTTGGAAAACATGAATGAGACCTTCCACAAACTGGCTTTCATTGGCACTCCTATCGAAACTCAGTGGAAAACCATCACTAATTTTGGCATAACGAATGTCAAGACCGCATTTCTGTCCATTGGAGAAAGGGTTGTCGTCGTCTTTAAGTGACTGAGCTTTAGCTATCTGCTGGTGAGTTGTTTCTGTGTTGACAAAGGTGATGGTAAAACCTTTTGATGCAAGCTTCATGGCAAGATGTGTGAATGGTGTTATATGGCCTTGAAGAGGAAGTGGTACAAGAACTGCATGTAGCTTTATGTGTTCTTTTTGATCCATTTAGTCCTAAATAATACAATTTGGTTGCCTTTTTTGACAAGGGTAAGTGTATCTAAATAGTCTGAAAACCCTTGCTGATCAGTTTGAAGTTTCGATGTAAAATTTAGTGCCTTGACGTTTATCATCAATACAACACCAAGGAGGTGAAGGAAAAAAGTATATAGGAGATGGTTGCCGTGTGTGTTTATGTAAGAGATTGGAAGGAGATGGTGGATTTATGTTCTTTGATGCAGAACTATTTCCAATAATTGTCTTGTATAGTTGATTGATTGTGTTTGTGTGGTCCCTTGAAAAGTCAGAACTCTTGTTTTTTCTTCTTCTCTTTTTGTTGGGGTAGAAAGGTTGTCTTCGAAATAAATAAGAAACAATAATTTTCAAAAAAATGCATAGGAAAAAAAAGTAACGACTTTTGTTTTCGAAAAAAAAGAGAAGAAGATGAATGTGTAGGAATACCAAATACAACACTACAAAAATGATTTGAATATTTAAGGAGAGCATTGAAATAACTAATAAAGTTACTGGCATGTTACAAGTTCAGCCTTTGACTAAAAATACAAGGTGAGATTGAATACGATAAATCCTTGTGACTGAGGCCTTTCTTGAATTCTGTGCATAGCAGGAGTTTTAGTGTGTTAGGTTGGCTTATTTATCTAAGAAAAAAAAAACACAAAAGAACATATTGATGTGGACTTTTAGAAAACACATTGATGTGGACAATTACCAAATTCCAATAAGATTTTATTCTTGAAAAAAAAATTATTTCATTTGTTCCCATCACAAGTTTGCTTTGATATCTCATCCAATGGGGTAGGATTACTTATACCATCCACGTTGGCATACATTCATTAAAAGTTGGCGAGCTTCAATTAAAAATCAAGAAAAAGCTTATCATGAAATAAGTGTCCAATTCAAGCTCCAAAAAAAAGGGATTTGGCTACATGGAGTCCAAGAGGTGCCCCAAGATTTGAAAAATCAAGCTATTTAGGATAGGTTTTTCCTATTTTTGTTGGGTAGTTTTTGGAATAGTTTTGCTTTATTTTCCTAATTTAAAGTTCTCTAGTTTAAAAGTTTCTTAGTTTAAACTTTCCTAGTTATTATTTTCATAAAAGTATGATTTGAATCCAACACCATTTAGGATAGGTTTTCCTATATATAGGATTGGATTTTGTTATTACATGTGATATGATTAATATTATTTTAGAGGTTTATGTTCTTTACACTTTTGTATGTGGTGATCATGGATTTATCTTACAATCTTATGAGAACAATTCTTTAGGAGGTGAGATTGATTTTAACTTGATATCTTTAGTTTTTATTAAAGTAAATTAAAGAAGGTGATTAGTCTTATACTAATTCACAACATACCCAATGAGATTTCATTAAGTGTGGATCTAGAGAGAATAAAGTGTACACAGACCTTACCACACCTCATGGAGGTAGAGAGCGTGTTTTCGAAAGATCCTTAGCTCAAGTGCATCGAAATCAAGTAAATAAAGAAGAAAATAATGAGGAAAGTGAAACTTTTAATAAGAAAAAGAAGTGTAAAGATTACAAGAAAGAAACAGTAACAGCAACAAAATAGTGTGATAATCGAAATATAATATTTTTCCGGCCTATTTCTACCCTTTTCCGTACCCCCTACAATCAACCTCTTGTACCTCCTCTACATATGCACAAACTCACTTCTTAGTCTCGCTTTTCTCATTTTGCTCACCACTGATGCCACTCCTACCTTCTCCCGGATAACCTCATTTCTAATGTTGTTGGTCTTAATATGCCCACACATCCATCTCAACATCCTCATCTCTGCAATATACATCTTCTAAATATGTGATTCCTTAACTGGTCAGCATTCTACTCCATACACAAGGACAACCTAACCACCATTTTCATACAACTTACTTTTCATTTTTAGATGGTACGTTTTTAACACACAAGATGCCAAAGGCAAGCCTCCATTTCATCCACGTTGTCTCAACGTGATGTGTGACATTATCATTGATATTCCCATTATCCTGGATTACGGACCCAAAATACTTGAAATTTTCTCTCGAGAACAATCTATATGGCAAGACCTACTTCCACGCCCGCTTCATCCAATGCAACACTAAATTTGCACTCTAAATATTTCATTTTGGTTCTGCTCAATCGGAACTATTTGGACTCTAGAGTCTGTCTCCAAACCTCTAACCTAACATTACATCTATCTTGTGTCTCATCAATTAGTACTATGTCCTCCGTTAATAACATACACCATAGAATCTCCGTCTAAATAGATCGCATCAACTCTTCCATTACTAAAGCAAATACAAAAGGATGGGGAATCTTAGTAGCTCAGTTGGTTGGCTACTTAAACTCCCACCTTGGTGGTGAGGGTTCGATTCCCCACATTGTAATCCTCTCCCCATTTCCCCTTCCTCTTCCCCTACCCCCAATGTCTAATCCCTGGTGTAGCCCCATCTCAATTGAAAGTGTTCTGAGTCTTTTATCATCATTCTAACCTGAGCCTTAGTACCATTGTACATGTCTTTTCGCCCTAATTATTATCTTTAATTTCTTCAAAATAGGGGTCTAGATCACTGACAATTAGAGCATAAGTAAGGTAATATGAGAACTCAAATTGAGCGAAAGAAGAATTGAGTCCATATCAACACTAATGAATCATCAAATCTTTGAAGTTAAGCATGCTTAGGTGAGAATAGTACTAGTTGTCACTCTTAGGGATGGCAATAGGACAGGTGCGGGGCGGTTTGAGCTCAACCCACAAATTTTTTAACTTGCTCCGCCCCGCCCCACATAGACCCGCTCCGCATAAACCCGCCCCGTTTAAATTTTTTAAGTTTTTTTATTTTTAATTGAATTTAATATGAAAAATTAAAATTCATATTTTTTAAAACTTTCACTAATTAGCTATTTTTAGTTGACATTTCAACAATTGTTTCTTAATCATTAATTAAAAGTTTCTAATTAACATTTTAACAACTAATAATTTACTGGACATTTCTAATTTAAATTTTAGAGAAAAAAATAAAATTAAAGTCAATGTTTAATATAAAAAGTTTATATCTTTAATTTTTACTAATTACAAATATTTAATTTTTTACGAATTCCTATTTGGTTTTTTAAACCGACAACCCCCGCCCCGCATTAGTTTTAAAAAATAACTACTTTCACCCACCCCGCTCTACATAACTTTAAACTCGCCCCGCCCCGTTGCCATCCCTAGACTCACTCTATGAAAATGCAGTTTTATTTTGTGAATGGGAGAAAAATCATTGTTCCTGTCCTTGAAGAGAATTTAACTGTGAAAAAAGATGTCTGTTTCAAACAAAATCATTGTCAGACATTCTCGTCAGTTAGGAGGAGATCGCAACTTGTTTTGGACTGAGACGTAGTTGCTATAAGAGATGTTCATTCATTCACAAAACATGTACAGCAATCAGAGACCAAACATTGAAGGATTAAGGGGAATTAGTATCCTTAGACATCACAAATTACAGACCCTTTACATAGTTTCGTTATAATAGGAATCCATATCTAAGAAGGCTATCCCTTACTGTCGCTGCTGCCGTTATCAGATAAGTGAACTTGCTATACGTTTGCTGCGAATGTATAATAGAATTGTATGTTATTCCATTATTCACTCTAAAACATCATAGAACTAATGGCTCATTTGCTAAGTTACATGATAATTTTTTTGTAAAAATACATTACTTGCTATGTTTCTGATTTTGCAGAATTTTGTTCTTCATGTCTTGAATGAATTGGTTGAGATTTTTCTCCGAAGATCCCTCATCGGAAAGTGCATTTCGAAGTATCATCTTCATTTTCTCTATGTTTTCCGTAGATGAATTAGTCATTACCTTTCGGATACTCTCTGCTATTACTTCCCTCCTGATCAATCCTCTGGTGCAAAGATTCACACCGATCCTCCAATCATCAACGATCAACTTCCTGTTAGTAAGTTGATCCCCCGCAACAGGAAAGCACACCATCGGAACTTTACACCATATGCTCTCCAAGATTGAATTCCATCCACAATGCGTCAAGAAACCTCCAACTGCTGGATGTGATAGTACTGCTAGTTGAGAGCACCACGGCACAACCAATCCTCTACCTGCAGTTTCTTCCTCAAATCCGAGAGGCAAAATGTTTTTCTCTCCGGATGCTAAGATATTGTGACGTAGCACCCAAATGAAACTCACCTTACTTATAAGAATCCCTTGTGCTATTTCCAGAATATCCTGTTTGCTTAAATTAGCAAGACTACCAAATGAGATGTATAACACTGTACCGTCTTGTTTGCTGTTAAGCCAGTTGGTGTAGTCTGATGCCGGTAGCAGGCTTACTTTCTTGGTGATGTTTGTGGGACAGATTGGCCCAATTGCATAGAAAGGCTGTTGTAAGGCTGAGATGGCTGCGGACTCCAGCTCTTGGACTGTATTACCAATGACAAAGTCCGCGTTGTGTGCATCTTTGATACACTTGAACACGTATTTACTCGAGTCTGAATCATCATCTTGAATATATGAAGGTAAATCTTCTGGTTTAATGGATTGGATTCCTGGTATGTATCTAATGGTGTCGTCGTACTTATCTGGACAAAAAAAGATACTCATTAGTTAATTGATTATGTGTAATGTAGTGATAAATTAGACAGTAATAGCTTCATACCATGACGTCCAAAGTGGCCATGACTCTTAAGCAAGTCCATGCTATAGTAGGCTGTAAGCACTGTTGCTGGTTCAGTCCAAAACGAGACATTAACAAGATTATATTTTTTGGAAATCGTTGATCCCCATACGTGAAAACTATCAGCTATTATACAAGAAACTGATGGATTTGGCTTTGAATGGACTAGATTTTCAATGAAGTCATCGATATGAGTTGAGAAAACATGAGTGAGACCTTCCATGAACTGGTTTGCATTGGCCCTCCTGTCGAAACTCAGTGGAAAACCATCGTTGATTTTAGCATAACGAATGTCAAGACCAGATTCCTCTGCATGTGAGAAAGGGTTCTCGTCGTCTTTAAGTGACTGAGCTTCAGCTATCTGCTGGTGAGCTGATTCTGTGTTGACAAATGTGATGGTAAAACCTTTTGAGGCAAGTTTTATGGCAAGTTGTGTGAATGGATTTATATGGCCTTGAAAAGGAAGTGGTATTAGTACTGCATGTGGCTGTAGGTGTTTTTTCAACTCCATTTTAGTCCTGAAATATAGGAAATTATTGCCTTTTTTGGAGAAATGGTTGGTTTTTATATGTTCTTTGATGCAGTGAAGTGTTAAATGTTAATAATTTTCTAAGTTGATGTCCTGGTGTATAGCTGCATTTTTATGAATTTTGGAGCCTCTCCTAGGCTTCCACTTAGGAATATAATAGATGGAACTATTATGCCATCCAGGACTCATGTTTTATAATCTCCTTCATCCCATCTTGTGATGATGACAAGTCTCACATCAGCAAAATACAGGAGAGATGCTAGATATACAAGTAAATATGTCTTACCTATTTTAAAGCCATGCGGGTCTAGGTCCATACGACTCGACTGTTACAACTAGTAACAACCCATCTTACAACCCATTCTTATTCCATAGAGAGGGTGTTTGTAACAATCCACTTTTGAGATAAGAAATTTCATGTTGGCAAAATATAGGAGAGATATTGAGTATATAAATAAATAAATCTTACCTACTAGTGACGTATTTTAAAGTTGTGAGGGCTAAGTTCTAAAACGGACAATAACACTTGTGTTTTGCATCTAGTTTACAACCACTTTTTATGTTTAAATTTGTTTGTCTTATTTTCTTTTTTAGTCCGTTAGAAAAAAAAATATCTCTGTCCTTTTTTGGCAACTTTTTAGTTCTGGCTTTCCAAATAATATGTTTAAGATCATATGGTTAAAGGGCATTTTTCTTTCTTACACTCAATATCAAGTAAAAATTAGACAAACAAACTGAACGAATTACGTAATGTTTGATTTGTTTCCAGAAAAAACAAACATGTGAATTGTGATGTGAAAAATTATAAAATACAACTAAGAAGGGGTGCGCCTTCAAAATGGACAAATAATTAAAAAGGAAGACACAAAAAGCACATGTTGAATATGGACAATTATTATAAAATTCTTATGATTAAATAAGATACAATTATTTACAGAAAGGAACACTAATCAGCAAGAAATTAAGTATCAAATCAAGATTTCTTGGACTGTTTTTTATGTTCAATTAATCAATTGAAGCTCAATCATTATACTAATATGTATTACACATAAATGTGATTTTTAACTTGAACTCATTTGATATTTATGTTCAATTTTGTATATACATAAGTACGCATCAACAGACATGTCCTATTTAGCTATTAACGTTCGACATGATATCTTACGATTATTATTGCTCCCTTGTCATGTCAACAAATGGATTGGTTGAGAAAAATCTTTCAAAACAACGTTGAAAAGTTTTTCAAAGAAACTATTCAAACACTTTTGCAAAACATATGATTACAGTTTCAGATGACAAAATCAAATTCAATCTGTCCAATTCGTTCAATTTGGCCGAGTTAATTGATTCACCTATTTAAAGGTAAAGTAAACTTGGACTTCTTTCTTCGAAATTAATTGGGCCGCAAGCTTCTCACTCGTTGGTACGCTAGTGTACAAACTAGCCACTATTTTCAGTAATAGCCATTTTTAATATTTTCTTTCTTGCAAGACAAAATACATAACTTTCTTGTTAAGTTACACTTTTTTATAAAAAGAAATAGACACCTAAAATTTATCAAAATTCAATTATCTCATAAAATTATTTTTAGCCATAATAAATACACTTTTTGATCCATTTTCATAGCATGTGTAATTTCAACAAAATCAAATTCAAAAATAGTATTTAGTTTATTGATTTTTCCCCCTTCTAGAATATTTTGATATTGATATTTTCCAAGCCTACAAACCCAATTACAATCTAAATATCCATTAATAAAGTGGAGTAAAATGGAATAAAGTAAAAAATTATTTTTTTCCAGTCATTTTCATTTTTGGATACAGAGAAAATCTTGTTGGGAACGTCACCTTCAAATAGGTTTGTAGTGTGCAATTCAAACTTAATCAAAACTCTAGTACAGTCACGGAGCACTGAACATCAGGTGAGCATGAAAAAAAGAGACTAATCTGACTTTGACTACTGAGATATAAATAAAACGGGAAGTAGTACTCATTTATAGTCCATTTATTTAACGTAAACCTTTCTAAACTTGGCTAGCAATTGTCACAAATATTTTCAATTATGTGGCATATAAAAAGGAATAGAAATTTGATTGAAAATAAACATCAACCTAATTAAGTTACATTTAATCAGATAACAATAAGAGTTTATTTATATTATAAAAAAATCTAAAATGTAATAGTAAATAACTTTAATTAATAATGCTATTGGTTATTTGTATATAAATGATAAATTACTAGAAATGGGATCAAGATTTGAAAATTATGGACCATTGTATTTTAATCTTCTTTTCTTCGCTTGCAATTCTTCTTCGTCATCATTCTTCTTAGTTTTTTTTTTTTAAAAAAAAAAATTAGTGTACCATAAACATAAATTATTTTAAGCAAATTATCTATCAAAAACTCAAAATATCAACAAGATTTCATAACAAGAATTTTAGGACGGTTTAGAGGTGATTTTCAGTTGATTCAATTCATATACTTCATAATGTATCATAGTCAGTATATAGTTTATGTATAGGTAAGCTACATTGTATAGTATATGTTAGAACCCGTAACTTAATTTAGACCCGAAAAGTCCTTAAGTGGTTCGTTTTAATAAAGTTTGGGACCGAAAAT
>JAPFFP010000008.1:1431461-1463533 GCA_026153255.1 Solanum medicagineum | reverse complement strand
AACATAATCAATGAAATCTCATAAAATAAAGTACCTGTAAGGTAGAGTGTACATAAACCTTATCGTTTTCTCACAGAGATAAAAGAGTCTAGTTTCAAAAGACTCTCAGCACAAATATATTCGCCAAAAGTAAAAGAAAAAATTTATAGATATAAGAATAAGACTAAAATGAAAAAGAACGTCAATTTATTCTTAATAGTTAAATTTTATATATTACAATAATAATTTTTAAATATATTTAAATAAAAATTATTAAATTAACATAAACTAGATATTCAATCCCCCCACACTTTGATGCATCATTATATAGGGTTATTATATTATATTTGTTCACATATTATATTGTAGAGTTTTTATAAACGACAAGACAGTAGTTGAATATTATAGGTGCATGTCTCTTGCAGTTTTTTTATTTTTTATTTTTTTGCCTTTAGAAAAAGAATTAAATAATTTTTAATTTGTTTGAGCAATTATGGGCTTTATTTTTTTGTTTAAATAAAGTTTACTAGTTTTGTTTTGCTGACCTAGACAAAAAGTCTTGACTGATAATAATAACATTTTCATCTTGCCCTTTTGAAAGAAAATCTATCATTTTCCTTTGAGACTTCTTGAGCCAATTTATCATAGTTTTTGTTATTTTGAATAAATTTATAAAGTTTCAATTTAATTCTTTCAAATAATATTCTCCAAAGTTACATAGAGTTCATGTTTAATGTAATACTCAATATATAATTGTCTTAAATTCAACTTTTTTACCCGATAAATCAAAGAATTTTACGTGATTAGCCTTTTTAACTTGTTTGTAGTAGCTTAATTACTAGATCATTAATATGGGCTGGACTCTAGAGAGGTTAAAGTACATGCAGACCTTATCTTTATTTTAAAGATAAAAAGATCGTTTTTAAGAAATCTCATTTATCGGTTCTAATAAAAAGAATAATAATATATATTTAAAGATACAGGGTAGTCTTGTGATGTCCCACAATTCACTGAAATAATTCAATTATTTTCCGCTCAGATATTATAACAGCAATAATATATTTAGTGTAATCTAACAAAGTAAGGTCTAAAAAAGATAAAATATATATAAATTTTATCTGCATCTCACCGAGGAAGGATTTAGAGGTTATGCGGAGGGGTAAAGGTAGACCAAAAAAATATTGGAGGGAGGTGATTAGATAAGGTATGACGCTGCTTCGTATTACCGAAGACATGACTTTAAATAGAAAGAAATGGAGGTCACGTTTTAGAGTAGAAGGTTAGAAGTCTTGAGTTATAGTAGGCCAGTAATCGTGTCATTATATATTGTGTTGTTATTGTCTGTAATTTATTTTGTTACTTTTGTTGTCGCTACATATTTTCATTTGATGTCCATGCTAATCGTTTCATATCTAGTATTTTTTGTTTTGAGGGGATGATTTTTGATATGAGGATCTTTTGAGAACAACATATCTATCTCTATGAGGTAGTGATAAGGTCTGCATATATTTTTCTCTCCTTAAACCCCATTTATGAGATCTTCACTAAATATATTGTTGATATTGTATTTGCATCTCAAAGATAGAGTAACTGTCTTCGATCATTCTATTTATCGTCGATAAAAAATTTAAAAAATATATGAAAGGTACATGAATGTACAAGATAGTGTGTGTACATGCATGTATCATGGGATTTACAGAAAAAGCTGTGGCCTATTATGTCTTTCACTTGGCCTGCATATCCTTAAAAACATAATAATATGTCAATCCTATGAATGAAAATATATAATAATAAAAAAGGAACAGAATAATAGGATGATCTCTTTATATAGATAGCTATGGTAATTATTTATTGTGGGACTGACAAGAAAACAGTTTTTGTCATAAGATCCACAAAATCAGATCTACAATAGAGAGACCTAGATGTACTTATTTTTTCCTCATCCAATATCCTATGCCAAGGTGACTCGAACTCGAGACTTCTTGTTAAGAACGAAAGAGTACTTACCACTTCATCATAACTCTTGTTGGTAGCTAGATGGACTATAAACACACTATCAACATTTTAAATTATTTATCATAATTTTTAAAAATAATTATCTCAAATTATTTATCATTTTAGCAATTCACGGTAAAACAATTATATTCTTTATTTTTATTCTTAGTACTCCCTTCGTTTTAAATAGTTATCATATTTTGCTTTTTGAGAATCAATTAAGCTAAATCAGATAAAGATTAATTTAATATTTTATAATTAAAACTTAACTATTAAAAAATTATATAAAAAGTATTATAACTTGTAATTTTTTCCTCATACAATATAATAAAAAAATACATGATCTTAAAATACCGATCAAAGTTCATATCATTTGACTTTCAAAAATTAAATTATGACACATATTTTAGAACGGATGAAGTAGTAATTAATTTTCAAAACTACAAAGACCTTAATAGAGTAAAGTTTTGATAAAGATGAATTATATCTAAAGACATAAATAAATTAGGGCAAAATAATAAAAACTTCCTTGTAACTAGTATTAATATTTTTTTAAAGAGACGTATAAAAAAGAAATACGATAAATTATTTGAGACGGAGGGTTTATATCTTCACATTCTTCTAGTTGGTCACTGCTAGTTGCATCAAAAGCACCATTTCTCCATGAATTCAGCAAACTCTATTTCCTAAGATTCTCTGTTCACTGTTCTAAAAAATTATTCATATCAAACACTAGAATTTTTTATTTTTAATTTAATATAATATTTCTTCTGGTTTAATATATATGACATAGTTTGATACTTAATACGAAATTTAGAAGAGATGAAAATAGAAAATTTTTTGAAATTTATAGTATAAAATAAACTTAAATATTTATTACTTGGATGTAGATCGTCTTAGTAAACGTGAATTGAAAATTTTTAAAAATAAAAATATAATATTTTCAATATATAAATTGAGACAGAGTGAGTAACATATTAAAATGCATAGCATGAATAATTACTGAGTTGCTACTAGCAGGAAAAAATATCTTGTTGTATAATATTTCAGTGATAAAATGAGAAGGCAGGTATGAATCTTGTTTTGTTTTTTAAGAATTTATAAATATGAATAAATTAATTAATAAAATCTCATTATTAATTAGAATTTAGATCAATTAAGTCTTGACACCTTATGTCTACTATTGACTTTTTCATTGGCAGTTAATTCAGCTGGAATGAGTGAGACTTTGAAACAAGAATATCTTTATAAGAATCTTTATCCTTTAAAACATCCTTTTACTTGCGGAAAATAAGACTAGAGAAAAACCTAATAAATCTGAGGATGATTTCTTACTTATTTTCTAATATTTGATGTATGCATAAATAATTTTTTTTTTTAAATATTAATATTTAATCTAACAAAATATTATAGAAGTGAGATGGTTGGAGAGTGGGGTTTGTGGGTATCAGCTGTGGTGGGATGGTCAAGGTGTGGGCATAAAATGGACGAGAAAAAGATAATGAATTTGAAATATTATTTTTGGAATTATTTTTCCTATTTCTGTTAAAATAGTCATTTTTCTTATTTTTCAAAACATATATATATTTCAAGATATTTTGACCAACTGAAGACACCTTTGAATATTATACTCATATACCTAGATATAAACTTAAATTTGATCCTTAGATTTTCAAAGGACCAATTAAAAATGATGTATAGCAAATTAAAGTATCCACCATCCAAAGAAAATAACATAGGGAAAAGGAAATTAATTAAAAAGAGAGAGAAATCCTAAAATGATATGGTGAGAATAGAATTATTTATCATGTAGGGATATATTTACTATAGATTTTGAACATGTCTGTTTCAGATGTTTGCTTAAGCGGATAGCTGTTGCTTGCCGTGTTTAATTATAAAGCCACAAATAAAATTACTCAAAAATATTTTCCCTATCAATTTTTTAAAAAAAGACAAGAATATGAAGAAGAAGAAGAAGAATCAAATTCAAGGAGAAAACTAATATACATAAATTAGACCTCAAATAACTTCTTTAAACTTTTTTTTACCATACAACATAATCAAAAGGAAGAAACTAAACTCTAATTAACTCCTCTCACTTTTTTTTCTTTTTTTTTTTTGAATTATTTTTATTATTTTTGTTATCATTAAATTACCTCTAAATTAAAAAGGAGGGCGTCCATGTGCCCAAGCAAATGCTTCATGGTTCAATTGTCCACCATTTGGTAGCAAATTTGGTGGCAAATTATATACTGGCATATTTGATGATGGAATATCACCCATACCACCACCACCACCTTGTTGTTGCCCTCCTCCGCCGCCTCCTCCTCCCATTCCCGGCGGTGATCCACCACCGAGTTGTCCTTGCGCTGCCGGTCCACCGCCTTCTTCCTCCTCCTCCAAAGGTAGTCTCTCATATGTAGCATTAGAAAAAGTTGATGCAATTACCATAACTGGTCCAGAAGCCACTAAAGACCCTACTACACTTCCTCCCACAACTTGTCCTTGCCCTCCTGCTAGGTATATAGTCAAACCTACATCGAGACATAATATAATTAAGTAATTTTGTTGAGTAGTACTCTCTATAACAACTTAGTCAAACTTTTACACGAGTCACACAATTCATCAATATGATAACAGAGCAGACAAAATAGCGTGTTATTGCGTAACACAACTAAAAATATTGTAATTACAAATATTTATACATGAAATCGTCACATAATTCAACATAAAATTAAGCGTAAATAAGAAACTTGTTGAGACATAACATAAGTAAATTATCCAATTAATAAAAATATGTTATTTTTAACAGCTTAAACTTGCAGATGAGATAATCATCAGACAATTTAACATGAAATCAGAGCAGACAAAAGACATATTGACACATAATAATAACTAAGTATCAATAATTAAAAGTGCAATATCTCTATAACACAATCCAACATGATATTAGATACTACATAACTTAATTAAACGTTTAAATGATGAGATGGTCACACAGTTCAACAACAACCTGTTGATCCAGGAGGAGCGGGTCCAGGTAGGAAAGCTCCGGTCAACGATAAGATCTCGAAACGTCCGTGTAATGCCATGACAGCTCCAGGAGCAGATGGTTGTCTTAGGGTTACATTAGTAACAGTTCCAGTCGCACTCAACACACAAACACCTCTTTGTCTTTTCCTAGCAAATTGAGCTATGCTTTCTGCCACGTCAGCTCCATTGGCAACTTCCATCACGTGGCTCCTAAGAGCGTTAGGGCTGTCCCGTGTAACGAAGATTGGTGGTTTAGGTTTGTTCTTTGAGCCAGCTGGTCGACCTCTGGGTCGACGAGTGGCTACATCGACTGCACCCTCTTTAGGGTCGTCGCTGTGGTCTCTTTCTTCATCATGACTACCACTACCACCACTATTATCGTTCATAGATACCCCTAGATCTGGCTTCTTGAGGGACGGGGAGCCCGCGGATGATGATGTTTCAACTCCTTGTAAACCTACTTGGCCTGTCCACCACGGGTTTGCCATGTTAGAAAGGAAAAAAACTTAGCTCAAAGATAGGGTTTTCTAGTGGAAAAAGGAGTCCTTGAAGTCTAATTTGTCCTCTTTTTTCCTATGTGTTATGTGAAAATCTTGGATTTTTTTACAAAGGTTGAGAATTTGGGACTAGGGTTTTCTTTTCTTTTTTGGTTAAGGATGAGTAAGATGATTGAATAATTCAACAAGGATCCAAACAAAGAGCTAGAGAGATGATCATAAGAGAAAGAGAAGGGAGAGAGGAGAGTGATGATGACAATTAAGGAATAAGAAGAAAGTGTTAACAAGCATTGTGGGTTCCTTTATTTATTTTTTTGTTTTATAAAAATATTCGCTTTTATTTCGAGGGTGATGGAGATTGGACCAGTGGTGGACGTAAAATGTTATTTTACGAATTCAGCTGAATTTAATAAATTTCATTCAAATTTCTTAAAATTAGATTTGAAAGTTAAAATATATAAATTTCAAATTTTGATTTCGCAGCTCGACTAATGGGGACTCTAGCTAGGAAACATATGAAGACACAAAAGTGTGTCAAAAGGATGAAATGGTGTGTGTAGTCCCCTTGAGAAATGAAAAATGGGAAAGAGAGCAAAGGGTCTCTTGGAAATTAGGGTTTTGTGGTGTGGGGTCTTGTGCGCGTGAGGTAGTGGGGTGCACGTTCTCTCTTCCTCCCAGGACAATAAAATGGATCGGATCAGTTCGTTTGGTAGATGGATAAGAATAATTTTGAATACGATATATTAATGATATTATTATAATCATTAATACTAAATAGAGAGGAATTGGATAAGGAAATTTATAATTAGGGTTTCCATCATTTATTTGAAAAATATTTTTTCTCTCTCAAATTATTTCTTATTTTTTCATTTTTATTTTTAAAGATTATAAATATCTCGCTATAGAATAAATATTTAATCAAGAGCTAGATATCTTAAGATATAAATAAGAATGAAGAATTCTAAAAAAATTCATAATAATTAATAATTCTCTTTTTTTTAATTGTCATGTTGTGCTTTTCGAAAGTCAAAAATTAGATTAGATTAAATCAATTTGATATTTTAAAATAAAAATTTAGATATTTAAAAATAATTAAAAAAATTATTATCAATTATAATTTTTTTCAGATCAATATGATGAAAAAGAAATATCTTAAAATATTAAGTAAATTAAAGTTTATATAGTTTGACTCTAAAAATAGAAATCGTGACAATTAAAATGAGAATGGGGAAAATATTTCTGTTAAAAAGGCATATAAAAAAGAAATATGATAACTAATTTGAGACGAAAAGAGTAATCGAGTAAAAAAATATCCCATCGGAAGTAAAAAGGACAAAAGTAGTGAAATAAATACAAATTATGATGGAAATGAGAAAACAATTATAAAAATTAACACTTATTTTCTATTAATATCTATGCAAATTACGATATCTTAATTAGAGGGTTATTTTAGTTGAGTACTATTATTATTATTATTATTATTATTATTATTATTATTATTATTTGTTCATTTAATTTTATTTGTCACAAGAGTTAAATTATCAATCTTCATAGTTATAAACCATACAAAAAAAATCACACATCGCAATTCTTTTGATTATTAATATAATAAAAATACATTTTAAAAACTCATCAAAATTTATATAATTTAACTCTAAAAAAACAAAATTCAAGTAAAAATTAATCAGGGAAGTATATTGGGATCAATTAATATTTCCTTGGATTTGTAAAGATGAAGAATGTTTATTTAGCTAATATTCCTAGCTAACAAAGTGGAGGATGCACCAACACTTAGTTTATATAGTAATCAATTATATTCCTTACTTTAATTTGTCATTCATGAAATACTTTACACTTAGTTTAAGCACTTGAGGTGTCAAAAAGTAAAGCTAGCTTAATAATTTTGTGTTATTAGTAAACGATTGAGTTGGTATATCGATTTTCTTCGCCAAACTTGTCACATAGTCTCATATTCCTATTTTATTTTAATAAAAGTTAATTATCTAATTACACTTTTTTATTTATTATATTTTTTAAATATTTTTATTCATTCTCAAAAATTCGTTCTTCTCGTCCAGATATATTAAGTAATATGGATAAAAAAAATTCAATAATTTGAATATATTAATTTTGATTCTTAAATTATTTCTATGTTTAATATATTATGCTTTAAATTTATCTGGTGATATTTAAAAACCCTATTTTTTGTATCCAATACTGAATTAATGCATCCAAATTACTAAATTAATATAGCCAAATGTAACAATTTTAAGGGGATTTTGTAAATTGAAAAATGATAGGACAAATGGTAAGTAATTAACTCTTTATACTAGTGATTCATGTAAACCATTCTTGCACTTAAATCTAATTCATTATAAGATATAAACCTTCCAAATGTACAGTTCCTGTGTAATTTATTTATTTATCTTTTAAACACAAACGACAAGAAAACACACTCTAATTATTATATTTTTATATTATGAGGCAAGTCCTATGTTATAAATTTCTATGGGTTCCACATTAAGATATTATTACTATTCCATTATTATTGTAATTAAATAAATTAAAGATGTCTTTACATCCTTATTAAAAGGCTTTTTATGGATGGACGGATATGGGGAAGAGCATCTTTTAGTTGATGGAATTAAACCAATCTTTTGATAATACATAATTATTTTGGGATTAAACTAATCAAGAAAGGCCTAATGTATAATCAACCCTTAAATTAATCGGTTTATATGTTTGAACTAAATCATATTTCAAGTGAACATACCTCAACTATTGATAAACTATTTTTTTTACCTGTGTTCTCATTTACCTATTAGATAGTTAAGTTAACTACATAAAATATACCATTTCTTTTAGTTATATGCGTTCGTCTGATCAATTAGCCGTAAATTCTAGTATGTTATTTACTTAACTATCTAATAGATGAACAAAAATAACACAATTTTTTTTCCGAAATTTGAATTGAAAGTATCCAGTTAAAAGATTTTATTCGAAGTTAAGATATTCAATTCAACTATTACTTAATTCAAATATCTAGTTAAAATATCTTGACAAATTTAATGAACCGACCATGTGTAGGTCCAGAATCATGGTGTTGTAAGAGCTTAATTTGGTCCCAAATAAGTAAGAAATTAAAAAATTATTTTGCAAACCTATATATATCCTAAATAAATGATCTATTTATTTTTCTAAAAATTTTGAGTCGAGATAGAAAGTAATTTGAGGAGAAATAAAAGGTAAACTAGACACATAATTCTTATGATTACTATTATTATTATTATTAGAATTTTTTGTGTGCGCTAAAATTTTAAAACACTTATTTTGATATAAAGAGTTTTCTCAGATTTTGACATATGATAATACAATACAACCATCAATTAATTGTCATTTCTTGTTTACTTAATCAGAGTTGATGGTTCTAATTAACCATCAAGTACATTATTAGTGTTATACCTATTGCATTTGATATGATGTATTAACTTTATTCAACAAAATTAGCCATCAAATGTTTTATTTAAAAAAGTTTAATTTTCTACTGGTTCAATGATGTTGGATGCTGTGATATCACAACTTATGGCAAAAATGTTCTCATATGAGGGGGCAATATTGGTATATCAAGAGGAGATATATATAGCTACAATTTCAAGAAGCAAGTTCAATAGACTTTTATGGGGCAGTAAAATTAGCTCATAAAATTATAATATATTTGATTCGTTTAAGTTTAGATGAGCTAATGAATCACTTCTTTAATTAATTCGATCTATTTTAACTCGATTGATTCAACTCATTTAAAAACTGAGTTGATACGTTTAATTTGTATTCATCCATTAAAAAATATGGCTAAATATTTTAAATCTCTTTTTATTTGATATGTTATATGTTGCTATAATATAAAAAAAAAAATTATTATATACTTAAACAAATTATGACAAAACAACATATAACAAGAATTTGGACGAATTAGGTCCGCCTAACTTATAGTCTCAAATTGCCGCACGCTACATCTAGGGAGCCCAAGGACTTAGTTGTTGGCAGTGTAGAAGCACTCATTAACTTTTTTGCGTGTACATGTTGGGGCTGAGGTTGGGGTTGGGGTTATGATTTCGTTTTTAGAAATTTCATTCCAAATAACTTTTCACTTGTTTAATTATTTAATCGGGCTATTTTACTCATTCAGTCCAATCTGCTTATTTAATATTCCTAATTGTTGCATCTCTTTGGATATCAATGAGATTTCAACAGTGAGCTTCATTTATAAAAAGAGAAAGAATAAAATATTTATATCAGTTATTATTTAAAAAACGTGTAAATATCAAAATTGAATAAGTAAAAATAAATGAAGTTCATATGAACCAAAACCCTGTCTGAAATTTGGGAAGTACTTGATCAAATTACTTGTCAAAAGGCAACATATTCAAGACCTTGGTAGTTACAATGTAGTGAAGCACAATGCAACATGAAATTTACACACACACACACAACGCTATGTGCTGGTTCAAATTAAATTTGGAGCATAATCAAGTATTGTTCTATATACACAATATATGTTTCCTTTTTATGATAATAAGTTTGAAGAGTAAATCCCATAATAAATATTTAGTATCAGGTCTTGAAAAATAATTTAAAAATAGCTATTAATTAATATTAGTCTTAAAATATGAGAAAAAATAGTTATATATATATGTATATATATTAAAAAGGTGAATATTAATTTTTCAGATGATGAACAAATAAAAATGAACTAAGGGAGCATATGAGAAGCACTAACATCCAATTTATTGAAAAGATTTAATTTATTCATAGCAATGTGAATATAATTGAGACGATGAACCAATGTACTTATACTCCAAAAGTGACTCTTAGGGTGTGTTTGTATGAATGAAAATGTTTCTGCAGAAAATGTTTTCTGGAAAAAAAATTAATATTTGCTATTTTATATTTAATAAACATGCAGAAAATATATATTATTTTTAAAATATTTGTATATAATCTAACAAATATTATGGACGTGGAGATAGAGCCAGGAGGTGGGGTGTTGGCATATGGAAGAAACATGTAACACTCCTCAGCGTAGCTCGGAAAAATCCTATGATGCATTATTGTGCATATCTTAAAATCCGTGCAGAATTTCGCAAATCTGACCTCATATTCTTGTTCAGAGGGGAAAATTGTGTGGGAAAACGAGTACCTACAAGGTATATGTTATCCATGCCAAAAAAATAGCTTTTGGGTGAAACTTTAGCAAACCAGTAGGTTGTTCGCGCCTAGTCCACGACGCGGACTGGACGCGCCATAGGTGGAATTTTTTTTTCATTCAAGGGCAATGGAGTAATTACCCAACACCTATATATACGTGAAACTCTTCTTCCTTAGCTGTTTTGAGACCAAAAACTCATGAAAAAACTCTCCAAAATCCTCTCAATTCATCATCGAATCTTGCAATTCATTCTCAAGATTTTCAAGAAGTTTTGTGGGAATGCAAGAACCCAAGTGAAGTCCTCCAAGTCTCACCAAGTTTCTTCTATCCATTTCAAGAATTTGAGGTATGTAAGGCCCTCCAAAAGCTATTTCATGGATATTTTAGAAATTTATACGTTAATTTTCATCCAAGAATTTTAAAGTACGAGCTGAGATCAAAGTTTCCTGTATTTCTTCAAGGTTCATTAAGTTTCTATTCATATGTATAGATTCTTGATAAGTATTATGATTCTTCATTTCTTTATCATTAATTTAAAGTATTACTCTCAAGATTTATAACCATGGATGAACTTCTGTAAATTTCGTATGGGTTTCATGAACACTCATGAAGCTTACAGCTTGAGTCAAGTTTAAGAATTATTTTAGAACTGCTTTTGCATTTTAGCCGAGTAACCCAATATGTTTGAAAATACTTGAAAAGATACTAGTTTTAGTCAAGCTAAAGAGTTTCAGATGAGAAAGTTAAATAGCTAAGTTGGGCTAAGTCCCCAAAAGATCGAAGATTTTGAGAATACATATTCTTTAAGTCAAGAGCTATATAAAAGTTATTTTGAAAGTAGTATTGAGCACCGATATGAGTGAGAGTAGGATTGATTACTTGAACTCATAAACTATGTAACCAACATAGGATAAGATTGTACCAAAGTACATTCCTCACTAGCCACTGAGATGACCCAATTTTGGAATAGATCCACTCCCCTTGTTTTCGTCCCCTACCCCGAGAAAGTACGAGATGGCTCTGGTAGCGTGGGCAAGACATTGTATCACTGCGAAGCTCATAGTGGTGGTTGTCGGTTAGAGAAACCCCCAAGTTAAAGCAAGTTAGTTTTACATTTGTACTTTCAACATATGTTGTATTTTCAGCATGTATTGCATTATTATTTATGCTTTTTATTAGTGAGATATGTTGCATTTACTTTAAAAATATAGCCTACCCTGAGTTTCTGTTTTAGTCATTTAACATACCGTACATTCCACGTACTGACGCCTTTGCTGCTGCATCATTTTATAATGCAGATTCTAGTATCTACATGACAGCAGATATTCAGTACGCTAGCTTTCCGGAGGCAATGAGTGAGACCTCTTTGCTTTTAGAGGACTCTAGTCAATTAGTATATGTATTTTATTTTACAGTCAGATAGTCGTGTGTCTTGTTGCGGCACCTATCTCAGTACAGTAGAGATTTCATGGACAGAGTTAGTGAATCAGTCTAGTCTTTCCATTCAAACGTTTTAAGCATTATTACTAATTATATGAAAAGATATTTTCATACTTAAAATAAAGCATGATTGAGATAATTTGAGTTTTACTAAAATATTTTAAAAGATTCATATTGTAAAGCTTATGCATGCATGTTAAAGTTTCCAGTTGAGTAAGTCAGCCAGACCAAGGGTTCACTTGGGGACCAGCAATGGTTATCGAGTGTCAGTCGTGTCTAGGGTGTAGACTCGGGGCGTGACAAAACAATTAGTGTATAACGTTATTAATAGAACTTATTTTCCTTATTTTATTTTCCTACAAAATTCAGAATATCTTAATCAACCAAATATAAGAAAATTAAAAAAATATTTTTTCTATATACCAAGCACATATTTTATGTATAATATGTGTATAGCTATATATAATAAGTGTATAATATTCATATATCGACTAGAGAAAGTAAATAATGAATCCGATAAACTTTTTATGTAAAAATCCTTTTTATACTACAAAACAATCCACAAAAAGTCGTAACAAAAAATAATCCTACAACATATTTTTATTTCATACATTTTAATCAACATCAATTATACATTAAATATATATACTTTGTGTTAATTTCTATAACTTTTTCATAAAGATGTGGAGTTTATGACAAGCCCATTGAAAACTACTTTGTACTTATAACCCTTTGTTTGGAATTTAAATAAACTAAGAAAAAAAGACGAAAATGAATGAGAAAATAAATTAAAGGGAAAAAAATGTTTTTTCTCTCCCTATTTCGAACACGCATAATTTTATAATTTTCTAGCCTTTCAATTATGCTTTAAGCACCCTGTCCAGAAATTAAGATGGATCAAAATAGTAATTTCAATCTTAAAATCATGTTTTAATTGCATTAAAAATTCATTTTTTAATTCAAATTTGTTTTTAAGACATATAATTTAGTTGTATTTAGTATAATTTTTGTTTTAGTTTTTTTTTAAGACTCATTGTAAAAAAGAATTATTTATTATTCAAAGTTTAAATACTTTTTGTAAAATTCTTTATTTCGCTACTGATGATATCTCAAAAAGAAATCATATGAATGAAGTTGTTAGGATTGACATGACTATATTACAAAAATTATGACTTAATTTGCCTTCAAAAATCCAAAATGAAGCTATGGAAGATAAACAATTTATTTTTTATGAGTAAAATAATTGGAAATTTTTCTAAAAAATTCTATCCCAAATGAAGTCACACTAATTATTTTTCTTTGTGTCTGGATGTATTCAACAATACTAAATTGATATTTTATATAGAAGTATATGACATCTTGACATCTTCTTGTTCTCTCAATTCAATATGAATGTTAAAGAGCCCAAGAACCTAACCTTGGGGGTGCCTAGTGATTTGGGCTTGGGACTATCATATAGGAGGTCTCAAGTTTGAACTCTGAACCCTGAATCCCCTCTTGTACTCGAAAATAAGGGATTTGTCTTTTGAATTGAGCTCATCACATCGAGTTTGCTAGTGCAGATTATCTCTCCTATGTGATTTGCAAGTTATTGTATAGGAGGGAGGATTCTTTCTTTCTAACATCGATCTTCTTCTGTTTCGAGAACTTGGTTCTTGGATGTAAATATGATAGTATGATAGTATTTTCATATTGTTAATCGTCAAAAATCATATTGTTAGTCCAACACATAACTCTCTAGATCACATATTTATTTATTGTCTTCTCAATTGCAAAAACTTTGATAGAACATGGAGGAACACATAACCTAAAAACTATAGTGATTCAATTTTTTCAATTAAAAAGATTAGTATAGCAAGTTCTCTGTCACAAATTGGATGCCTACAAAAAAAAAAAAAAAGACGTTTTCACACGATATTTACAAAAATTCGATTTCAAATATTCCATCAAAATTTACTCTCAAGATTTGATTGAGATGATTTTTGCTATAAAACATATTTATAAAAAGAAAAAGCTACAAATAAAAAATATTTTAAAATAATATTTAATATTTTACAAAAGCTAATCTAACAAAATCAATCAATATAAATGTAAAAATTATATTTAAAATGTAAGAAGTCACTCAAATATACTTACTAATTGATCTAATTAGCGGCTTTTAAATATGTGTTATAGTGTTTATTTAGGTCCCAATGAAGAAATTCTACATAGTTCTCCTAGAAATATTTTCATTTATAAACTCAATAATGTTAGAAAATATGCCATATCATAATTAAATATTCGTATATCTTCACAAAATTTTCGAAGCAACTTTGGTGGTTTAAAATTTCAAGTTTTTTTCAGGTTTTAATATTTAAATATAAAATTTTTATTGAATCCAATTCTACATAAAAATTACTTATTTATACTAAATATCTATTACACACTTCTTTAGGCAACATGATATATTTTGTCTCACCATTATTTGCTAAATGATCCTTCCTAATTACACATCTGTTTAAATATTTGATATTCATAATGACGAGATCATTTAGCAATTAGAATGGTATGAAGTTTCGACAAGAATCCATATACTAAAGCAACAAGTCAATGAGTTTATAACATACAAATATTGTACATAAAGAAGAAGTCTAGCGTCATAATCGTCCAAATTTTTTAAAACTAAGCATAATATGATAAGAGTAGTTGCATGAAAAATAAATTCTTATACGATTTTTCTAAGATTTTTCATGCACATGACCATATATCATTTCAATCTTAATTCTTTCTGTAATTTAAATTATGTAATAAGATCCAAATATTTATAAAATCAATAAGTTTATAAAAGATATTTATTATAATATTTTCATATTTTTTGTGCTCCTTGATTTATTGAATAATATGTATTCCTAATTTCTCAAGAAATTCTTTTACACACTTGAAATTTGTTTGCTATCATTCAATAGTCTTTTTCCCAATTTACAAGATTGATGATTGCTTCGCTTCTTACGGTGTACTTTTATATCACCTTTTGTAGTAGCCATTAATTAAGAAATTAACTTTTTAGTTTCAGTAATTCTTTAACATATTCACTATTAATTTTAATTCAGACAGGTATGATATTATATTATTGTGTAGGCATGTTTGTTATATTTAGTTAATCATCAAAAATCATATTGTTAGCCTAACAAACAGCTCTCTGGATCATATATTTATCGTCTTTTTAATTACAAAAACTTTGATATAGAACAAGAGGAACACAACAATAATAATAACATACAAATTCCTTTGACCAAAAAAAAAAAAACTCAAGTGCATCAGATTCAAGTAGAAGAGGAAGGAAATAATGAATAAAGCATAACAATTAATACCAAAAATATTGTAAGGTCTACAAGAAAGAAACGATAATAGCAGCAAAACAGAGTGATAATCAAAACACAATAGATAACAATATGTCAATAACTACAAGCAATGTCATGCACTAACAAGCCTAAGCTTTCGCAAGGCAAAACAACACTCTATCCCTACGAACTTTCTACCCTTATACGCGACTATGCTCTTTCCTGTCGAAAGTCACGTCTAACATGAAATTGCGCCATGTCCTGTCTAATTACTTCTTCCCAATACTTTTTCGATCTATCTCAACCTCTCTGCATACTTTCTACAACCAAGCTCTCTGATACCTCCTCACCGACACAGTAACATACCTTCTCTTTATATGTCCAAATTATCTAAGTCTCGCTTCCCTCATCTTATTTGCCACAAAGGTTGCTCCACGTTCTCCCAAACAACCTTATTCCTAATCTTATCGCTTCAAGTATGCTCACACATTCATATCAACATCCTCATCTCCCAACATGCATCTTCTGAATATATGAGTTCTTAACGAGCTAATACTTCACCCCATACAACAAGGACGTTCTAACCGTCATTCTATAGAACTTACCTTTCAATTTGCGCGAAATCTTTTTACCATACAACTCTTCAAAGGTAAGTCTTCATTTCATCCAAAGCCCCCACCCCCAATGCGAGATATCCTCACTATCCTAGATTACGGACTCAAGACTTGAAACTTTCCTTTTTGAGAATAGCCTATATGTTAAGCCTCACTTCCACGTTCACTTCATCTAATGCATTATCAAATTTACACTCCAAATATTCCATTTTGGTCCTACTCAACTTGAAACCTTTAAACTCTAGAGTTTGTCACCAAAACCTCCAACCCAGTATTAATTTTGTCTCATATCTTATTAATCACTATCATGTCATCTGCAAATAATATACACCATGGAGCCTCATTCTGAATAAATTGCGTCAACTTATTGGGGTAAGAATTGATCTCTAATGTAGCCCCATCTCCACTGAGAAATGCTTCGAATTCCCTCCATTGTACTAACCCGAATCTTAAGGCTATCATACACATTCTTTATAATCCTAATATGCACTATCGGGACACCTTTAGCCTCCAAATACCTCCATAGGACATTCTTCGTGACTTTTTCATAGGCTTTTTTAAGATCAATAAACATTATGTGTAGGTTCCTCTTTCTTTTCATGTATTTCTCCACTAACCTCTCACAAGAAGGATAACCTTAGTGGTCGTTCGTCCTGACATAAATCCAAATTGATTCTAAAAAATGGACACTTTTTTTCTCACCTACGTCTCTACTTATTTCTCCTAGAACTTCATAGTGTGTCTTAGTAATTTGATACTCCTGTATTTACTACAATTTGAATATTATATAAAAAATAGCTATTAATGACAAATATTTTTAAGTGTAGCTAGTAATAGTAGATACATATTATTCCTACAAGTTAATTATACTATATAAAATTTAAAAGTATATAAAAGGTAATTATATTCCTTTTTTAAAAGAGGCATGATTAAAAAGAATCATCCCAAACAGCTCTTTCTCTTCCACGCTCTCTCGAGAGCTTTTGGTTTTGGGCGCTTCACAGAATGGCCGGAGACCTGTTCGAAGATTTGCCTCCTCCGGCTGCGCCGTCGTCTTCTGCCAATGGTGCCACCGTCACTCCTACGGAGTCTTCGCCGGAACCACTACCACCTCCACCTCCACCTCCTGCTCTGAAGAGTGCCCTTAAACGTACTAAACCACCTGCAGAATCACAATCTGAAAGTAGGTCAATTTAGTTGCTTAATGATCAAATACAGTGTTGAATAGCTTGAATTTAAGTTTCTCTACTTCAATTCTGGTTGTTTTGAGCTCCGTTTGCTTGAGAAGGGAATAGGGATACTGGTCTGTGCAATTTGAGATGTGATGCTACCATTTGATTTGTGGCGTCTTGTCCTCTGAGCTATCTTCTTTGGAGATTTGAAAACATACAGTATGTTTTGATCTGTTTAGAGATTTCCTTTTAGGATTCGTGATCCTTTCATTAGTGAAATATTCTTTTTTGATACTAGGCTAATTTCGCAGGATACCTGCCACCTGTCATCAAATAGGTACCATGTAACTTTGTCACTAAGGCTAAGGCATACTACAACAACTTAGAGAGTAGAGTAACTTAGAGAGTAGAGAGTGTACGCGAAACTTCACACTACATAGACATGTTGTTCCAAATAGACCCTCGGCTCAATAAAAAGCAGCCCAAAGTAGTATAGAGAAAGAACTAAAAGAAATGAAGACAATTACTAAGGCTAGAATATGGGAAGAAATCGTCTAGTGTTTTTGTCTCTGCTGGAATTTGAAACCTGACACCTTAAGGTGTTCAATGCACTTTATTGACCACTAGGCCACACTCTTGGGTGCTTATTAGTGAGATTTTTCATTGATGATCACGAGTTTAATATGTATATATAGTGATTTTCGGATTAATTTTCCAATTCTTCATACTTTGGGTACAGACAAGAAAGTTGAAATTTGGAGCTAGAAAGGCTTCAACCTGAAAATATTCATTGCCATCTAACCTCTAGTGATAAAAGCTGATGCAAACATTTCATCTTTTGGTGATTTAGTATTGGAATGAAATGAGCCATATAAAATTTATATGGCCTACCCCAACTATTTTGTTATTGATGGATAATTTATGGATTAATCTATCTTCTTTCTGTTACATATATTCTCGCAAATTCACTTTTTGAGCACTTCTCCCTTTCGTTGTCCTACAACTTGTTACTATTTGTTTGTTATTGTATTATGTATAGTCAATATTTGAGTTGGGTAAGGTATTGAGCATCTGTTGTTGACTTGCAGCTTCTGCTCCTGAAAAAAAACGATTGAGATTTAAAACAAGCACTGATGCCTCAGAGACACAAGTTATTGAAGCCATGCAAAAAATAGCATCACATATAAAGAACACTTCAAAGTTTAGCAAGGCGTCAAAGCTTGCATTGCAGCTGATTCAGGCTGGCAGTGTGAAGCCTGCAACTCGTGACTATTTCTTCGCCATTCTTGAAGCTTCAATGTCATCACTCACCGCCTGTCATGAGCCCTCTGTACGAGCAGATTACCATGAATTATTTACAGCTGCGCAAGATACATTTGAGGTGAGCAGTGCATCAATTTGTCTACAAGTGGCTCTGTTGGACATCTTATAGTGGAGAATATCTGATTATAAATTTTTTATCTTGCAGTTTCTCTCAAAGAAACAGCAAAATATGATAACTACATGGACCATGAGGGCTGTGGTGGCTAATGACCTCTTCACTGATGACAGTTTTGTGGTACACTTTTGTCTCATTTTATTTGCAGTGTCTCAATTCCAATAGAGTTCCTTCTTCTTATGATAAGTCTATTTCTGACAGAGTTCTATGCAGTTCATCAGTAACAGTCTCATAAATGTTAATTCTGGAATTTAATCCACTACTTTGAAGGCACTCATTTTGTTAAAGTATTATGAAGGCACTTTAGGGAGCAGCTCTTCTTCACAAAAATTCTTTGCAATGTGATCTGCTGTTAAGAGTATGATCAACGTGCCTATTAGTTAGTTCATTGAAGAGTTTTAGAAAGCTTCTGGATTTCTTGACACAAAGACGGTTGCTCTTGTTGGAACTAAGGAGTCCAAAGTTGCATGCTTGATTTAAAAGGAAGATAGTGTTAGTCTCTCCAACTGCCAAAGCGTGCACTTTTCCGAAGTTATTTTACACAGAGAACTAGCGTTAGTATCTCCAACTGCCAAAGCATGCACTTTTACGAAGTTATTTTACAAAGAGAACTAATTATGTCCTGCTAACGATTTAGGTGAGAAAGCAAAGCTTCTAGGTTATCAATCTGAATAAGGGAGCCTATGTAAGCTATGGTGGACCTACGTTATGCTCAATGCAATTCAACTATGACATGGTGATGACTTGTCGTTGGAGAGTGACAACATCATGATAACTTGGCTTATATTGAAATGTTGAAGTAGAAGTATTACTATACAGATTGGATTGCTATGGGACTAGTGATAGTGTGATTTTTTTGATTAAGTAGTATCATTGTGATTTCACCTTACAAGCATCTTACTTCGCTAGGCTGACCGCCAAATGAGCTCTAGTAGTTTGAGCTCGAGTTTTAAACTAGGAGAAACAGTTTAACTAAGCTCGAGTTTCTTGTGAACCAGCTCAGCTTGAGTGCACTGTTTATCCAAAATTTAGTCCTCCAAGCTGTCTTTACCTCAGAATGCGGAGCTAAGTTTTCAACTCAATGCTAGGTTCCAGGAGGCATTTGTGAGGTGCTATTTGTCCTTATAGTTGAATCTAAAGGTTTTTTGGATTCAATTCTTAATGCAGAACAGTTTCACTTATGTTTGTGGTAAAAAGAAAGAATAACACCAAAGGAGGTACAATTGACATTTCAATTGACCTTGCTAAAATATAAATAATCAACTGAAGTTCTCATTTCTCACGAGTCGAGAGCCGAAAGGGCAACAAATTTGTTGAAAAATTCCAAAAGGGCACTATGTTTTTTCATACCAAAATGGTAAAGGTGCAAGCCCGTGCACCTTTACCCCTTGCGTCGTAACGTCGTCAAAAAACAAAACGAAAAGGCGGTGCTACCAAAGTGAAATAACGCACAGGCCGTCTTGCACCTTACCCTTTTTCTTTCGTTAACTGCTTTTGATTTTTTGTAGTTTGAACTTTTCTTTTGCTTTTTTCTCCTTTCATTTTTGTAAGGGTTCGCCACATATAACAAATATTAAATTTTTTTTATATGTATATGAGTAAGACTTGGACTAATTAATTACTATTAAGTAGTGTTCTATGTGCCATAAAACCATCATTTTTGTTTAATTTCCATTACACAACAAGGGAAAAATCAAATGGATAATCAGATTGATCAACAGCTATAGGTGGAATGAGTGACTAAATATAAAATTCACATAAAAATTAAATATAATGTGAACCCTTAGAAAAATGAAAGGATAAAAAAGAAAAAAAAATCGAAGTACGGCAAAACCAATAGAAGTTAACGGAAGAAGAAAAGAAAAAGGATAAGGCGCAAGGTGGTGTGCCCCTTGTTTCAGCTGCCTTTTTGTTTCGTCTCTTGAAGACATTTTGGCGCTGGGGTAAAGGCGCACGGGCCCCTGTGCCTTTACCGTTTTGATATGAAAAAAATAGTCCTTTTGGAATTGCTCGATAAATTTGTTGCCTTTTTGGCTTCGGACTCCATTTCTCACCGTTGAATAGCGTTTTTTGTGAAGCTACTGATGATTGAAATGGTTAATGGCTTTGTTGGGGTGTATATTTTTGTCAATTCAAGTTTTAAAAAAATTACAATTGGAGAGTTGATGGAAAAATGTTATGAGCCTTACATATCAGTCATCACAGCAAGAAGAGCTCGGATGCCAGGCGTCTGAAAGCATCAAGGTTATACTTAGAAAGTTTTTGTGTCTCACCCCATAATTTTGAAAACATTGTTTAAATGCCCTTCCAAAGTAAGTAAATAGATTTGAAGAATATAAAATGTGGTTATCAGAACAAAACAAGGCAAATCGCATCTTACTCTTTTGGTTTACTCCACTTGTGAAAGAAGGGGATATCTGAAAGTTATGATTGGCACCATACAGGGAAGAGGAACAGTCTTTGATTTTTGAAACTGTACCCCTCTTCTCATAATTGACATGGCTAACAAGTACTATTACTCTTTCCTTTATGTGGTTGAACTGGATATTATTTTCTTATGACAAACACATGTGTCGCATCTTGGGATCTGAAAGCTTCTATGAGGAATGTTCTTTAATTCCTTGAGTAGGGATTTCTTGTTAGAAAAGATGGATAACCTTGATTAGCATGTAAAACATTTACTGCTCCAATGATTTTTGTGAAATGTAAAAAAGATTAAATAATGGAAATTAAATGATGGTCTTGGTAAAGATTTTTGAAGATGTATATTTAAGGTCTGCCATGTTTTTTTTGAAGAAGCAGCATCAGGTGCAATTTGGGAGTCTTCTGGTAATCTTTTTCTACTGACTTACCTATAAAAGAGAAAAGCCAAAAAGAGTATTGGCAGTTATGAACGGCTAGGAGTTGAAATAACACCATAATATACCTCAGGTCCAAATGATGCTAAGAATGGCTGATGTTGGACAATCCTTATAAGTGGAGTTGGCATTTTTCCTTTAATAAGGTTAGTTGGAGTTGGCCAAGGTGTAAATGCAACTTTAGGAGTTATCTTCTGGTTAAACATCATAATATCCCTCAGGTCCAAATGAGACTAAGAATGATTGATGTTAGACAATCCTTATAAATGGAGTTGGCTTAAGTTGTTTTTTCAGTAAGGTAAGTTGGACTTGGCTTATGTTGCAAAAGCAATTTTAGGATTTGTCTTCTGGTTATCTTCTTTTATTCTACTATTTTATATCTTCAATCCCCGTTTTTTGCAATAACTTTGACTCTCTATGACACTTATCAGTCGTTTAGGGATATTCAGACTTCTAACTAAAATGATTCCAGATCATCTCAATTTTTGTACTTTTAAGATTTGACTTCTTCTATTTGCAAATAATATTGTTCTGTATACACTATGACATTAATGTATTTGAATCTTATCAATGAAAAAAGTTGTCTATGTGCTATATGCAGAGTGATTCACTTGTTGTTGCTGTACATTTCGTCATTAAGAATTGCTAGCTTGACTTGAATGACTGAAATGCAGATCGGTCATGGTCTCTTGTGGATGACCCCGGTTTCATTCTCGTCCATCATCCATTTGTGGATTCTTTTCGACTGTGCCATTTTCAATGCTAATTTAGTCAAGGAAATAGAAACAGGTTGTCTTCATCTTGTCAAGTGACCTGCACATGGTTCCCTTTAGTTTTGATGGTCTGTTAGTTTGAAGGATGTTAAGGACCAAATATCAATCAAAATGATGTAACCACCGTGTTGACAGGACACGATTTGGGTGTGAGTGTACGTTTGGGAGCACTAGATTGGTCAATCGGATACTTGATTTGATTTTCAGTTTATGCCTTCAATATTCACATAAAGTACTACTAGAATACAGCTACAATACAAGATAATTTTTAAATAAAACATCGAGTGTTTACAAAAATATAATTTAATGACTTCAAATACTTGTCGTAGTATACATTTACTGATTGTATCCTTTCACCTGATGAATCAGATTTGTAGATCAGCACTGGTGTCGGGTGCCCCCCACACCATCCGAGCAACATAGATTTTGGTCAAAATTTGCTACTAATCTGTGATTTCCCTAAAATTTGCTTCTCTATTTATCTCGAAGTATGACAGTGTTTTTTTTCTTCTTTTTCTCTGCGTTGATACATTTCAGTTTTCAAAAGCAACGAACAGAATTAAAGAAACAATTTCAAATCTTCCTGTTGCAACTGAAGATGATGATGTAGAAGAGGCTGCTGCTTTGGAAGAAAAGACGGAAGCTGTGAATGTAGAAGAGGCTGCTGCTTTGGAAGAAAAGACGGAAGCTGCGAATGAAGAAGCCCAGACAGATAACGAGGAAGAGAGTGATCCATTTGGACTTGATGATTTGATTCCAAGCACATCAAAGAAAGATGCCAGATCAAAGGGGAAGAGGGTCACTCCTACTAAAGCAAGAAAAGGGCAAGAAGAAGAAGAAGAAGAAGAAACCAAGCGATTTCTCAGATCACAGCGAGAAGCCTTGATTTCCTGCCTAGAAATTGCTGCGAATCGTTACAAAACCCCATGGTCAAGTATCCATTGACAATCTGAACCTTGTAATCTCTTTCAACTTATCTTACAATGTCTCATAGGGCGTGACTTCCATTTGTCAGGTGCCAAACATCTATTGACATCTTAGTCAAGCATGCCTTTGATAACGTTTCAAGGTTCACCTCCCGTCAGAGAGATGCTATCAATAAACTTTGGGCTTCTGTCCGTGAACAGCAAATTCGAAGGAAGCAAGGGAAATCTGTCTCCGGGAAACTTGATGTTAATGCTTTCGAGCATCTCCAGGCAAAATATGCAAATGAGAAGATCAGCATCCGTCGTGCTGTTGGAGGCAGTGGGGATCGGAAGTGTCAACAATGGCTTGGTTGATTTGGTTTCTCTAGTGACTCATTGGTAGTTATGATTGTATTGTACTCTGAGAAAGAATACTAAAAATTTGAGGACGTTCGTTCCCTTTGTGTCTTACAGAAATGTTACATGTTGAAGCTAGTTAAACATTCCTATGACTTAAGTGAACTTTCATAGTCTCTCTAGGCACTTGTGAATTTAATCGCGCTTCACGCTACTATAAAAAGTGAAATATTGTTAGAGTTAGACGTGCTCTTGGTGTTTTCTTGCTGCTGCGATCTCAATATTGTCTCTTAATTTTTGTAAAAGAAGATCTGTAATTATAAAAATGTGAATTTTGGTAATTTATGTAATTTCTTTAATTGTTCAATGATTTAATAAAGTGAAAAAATGATTTGAGTTTATACTAAAATTAGATGGATCGACCTTCCTACTATAAATTCTGTCAATTTTTGAATGATTGAAGCAAGAAGAATAAAAACTTAAAAGAGGTATTTGATCATGATTTTTTTCTTAGAAAAAATTAAACTCTGAGAAATACGTTTGGTCATAAAATTTCAAAAAATTATAAAATTTAACTACTCAACTAAAAAAGTTGCTATCATTTTTTATCACTAGAAATTATTTACAAAAATTCAAAAAGCTACTTTAATTTATAACAATGGCCAAAAACAACTCTAATTCAAATACTCACAATTTTCATCGCCAAATAAAAAGAAGGGAAAATTACATAATTAGGAAAAAAAAATGATATGTATTTACATTATACTTTTATGTTTGAAAAAATTATAATTTATAATTATATTAGGATTTTGTTATTATTTTCTCCCTTCTCTCTCTTCTCTTTCTCTGAAATTTTGCCAAATATACAATTAGATATGTATACCTGCTGCAAAAATACAATTATTTCGACAGATATACATAGTCAATTCGACAGATATATATATGTAATTCGACTCTCTCCACTCTCTGCCTCTCTCTCCCTCTCCCAATCTCACTTACCAGATATACAAATACATATATATATGAATTACACATATTCAATTATTTGACAGGTATATATACAATTTAATAAATATATATATACACACACAATTCGCCTCTCTCCCCCTCTCTCGATCTCGCTTGCCTCTCCTCTCTCCAGGTCACATAACCAAATTGATGTCATGTAATAATGTAAAATATTGCTATTTAACTATATTAAATTTCAAGACTATGCTATTTATGAAAATTCTCCTAAAAAGGAGGAGGAAAATCTTGTAAAAATTGTCAAGGCAAAATGTCACTGAAAATAAAAGTTGGGGAAAAATCTGTAAGATTCTCAATAAAAGATGGATAATAATTGCAAAAAAAGACCAAAATTAAACCCTAAACCCTAATATCCAACCACCTGCGTTCCCTATAAATCTGTTAAACCCTACTCCATTTCTCTTTAAGGCCTGCAAATTCTTCCTCTGCATCAAAAAGGTATGAAATTGTTTCCTCTTTTCACCAAATTAGCAACTTTCAGTATCAATTTTCATGCATTTCATAAACCCCTTTTGTTCATTTTTTTTGAAAAAAAAGCACATATCGAAGGCTTCACAGTTAGATATTTGAGTAACCACTGTGGAGCTCAAAACTTGTGCTATATCAATTGTTTCATATAACTGAATCCTTATATTGGTGTCCTCTTGATCTGTATTTTTGCAGTTAGTCAAGAGGGATTTGTTATGTGGTGGACATCTTTTTTTTTTCTGAATTTGTTTAAGTCTTGGGGTTTTTACCCCTTGTTTGGATGGTTGTTACCTTTTGTATTGTATCGTATTGTTAGTTTAAATACAATGTTTGTTTTGATTGTTATTTATTCTTGTACTCGCATGATTTAATTTCATTGTTGGCCATTGGTAACGACAAAAAGACTCATCTTGTATAACACTCATCTTGTATAACCATCTATCCAAACATTATAGTGATTGTAACAATATGAAACAATACATAACAAACATCCAAACAAAGTGTTAGTGTAATGGGGTGTGGAGTCTTTGTTAATAAAGATTTTATACTTAGTAGCTTTGTGAATGTGTTATTTCCTTTTTCTTTTCACTAAAGAAATGATCTTTATGATGTGTTTGTGGTAAATGTGGGAACTTTCCTAGCCTAGGATGTTTTGTTGTTGTATGTTGTATTAGAACGTAATCTTTTGATTGATTTAGTGGTTAATATTGTCGAAACCACGAACATGGTGCCGTTTAGTTTATAATTCAGTTAGAATGACTGATGGAACTTGTATGTATTGTGTTTTTTCTTGGTAAAAAATGTTTATGATCTTGTATTTGTGTTTGTGTTCTCTTTCTGAAGCATGATCTCTACCTTCATAAGGTAGGGGAAAGGCTGCGTACTCACGTGGGAGGGGGATTACATTTCGCATGTTGTTGTTATTAAAGAATTTGAACAAAGCTTCTACAACAACAACAATGTACTCGATGTAATCTAACAAAGTGGGATACGGGAAGGGTAGAGTGTTTGCACTCCTTACCTCTACTCTCTGTTTCTGATCAAGATAAAAACAGTCGGGAAAAAGAAGTAATTGGAATTAAAGAAACATGTAGTAATAAAAGAACACATCAGCAAAATAATAATACAGCAGAATAATACTGTGAACAGTCTTCAGGAAACAACATATAATAACAAAATTGAAGAACAAGTAAACTGAGCATACTCTTTTCGACTACTATATAAGACATTTTAGTTGAAGTTATGCTCCGCAAAGAAATTAAAGGGATATAAGCATCTGTCTAGATAATTTGTACTCATTCCGGGATAAGATTGCAGAAGAAAATTGCTAATTGTTATGCAAATTCTATTCTTTTTGTTTTGTTATTATGTAAGGTTATACGAGAATCTCCAACTGTCACACTAAATTATCTTTGTACTTGTGTGTGCATGTTATAATCCAGGTTTAGAAGTAACAATGGCAAAAAATCCAAAGGTTTTCTTTGACATATTGATTGGCAATGCCAAAGCTGGAAGAGTTGTGATGGAACTGTTTAAAGATAAGACTCCTAAAACTGCTGAAAATTTTCGAGCTCTCTGCACTGGGGAAAAAGGGATTGGGCAGTTAGGGAAGCCATTACATTACAAGGGCTCGGGGTTTCATCGTATCATTCCACAGTTCATGTGCCAGGGTGGAGATTTCACCAGAGGAAATGGGACTGGAGGAGAATCTATATATGGTACAAAATTTGCTGATGAAAACTTCAGTTTGAAGCATACTGTACCAGGCCTTCTTTCAATGGCAAATTCTGGACGAAACACCAATGGATCTCAGTTCTTTATCACCACAGTACCAACACCTTGGCTTGATGGTAAACACGTTGTATTTGGGAAGGTTGTAGATGGCTATAGCGTTGTCCAGGAAATGGAAAAGGTGGGTTCAGATAGTGGTAGAACATCAAGCCCTGTCATAATTGAAGATTGTGGTGAGATTAAAGAGAACTAGCAAAATGTCATGCCTGGTGCATTTGCTACCTGAGCTATCCTCATTTAGGCTGTGCAGAAGTCTTATTCAAGCATGCTTTTTTTTTTGGACAAGCTGCTAGTATCTGTAAAGGATTGTTAGGTTATGTAGTTCTATCAAATAAACTAGCGCAACGACATTGTATTATGCTTCTTACTTCCATGAAATCCTTTTGTTACATTTGGAATGATTTCTTGTGATTAGTCTTAATATAAAGGGTAGGATGTGTATCCAAGGGTCTGAAATCCAGAATGCATTTTTGTCATTCTGTCAACATGTTATATACATGAGCATGAAGAGATTATCCATGCTTTCTGCTTGCTTGCTTCTATTTACGTATGTTTGAGATTGATCGTACCTTGAGACGAGAGTATCCTGGAAATAGCCCCTCTATCTCTACAAGGTAGTGGTGAGGTCTTGTGTACATTTTATCCTCCTGGATCGCACTGGGTATGTTGTTGAAATTGAAGTATTTAGACAAATCAACAAGACAAGATTAGCAAGAAAAAATGTTCTTATTCATCAAATATGATCCCAGTTTCACTTCAGAACTACAAGTGAATCCTGAAATTGTACACTGTGGCATCTAAAATATATTACAAGGAAATGCAAAACATGTTATCACAACATCTAAAATATGTTCAAGCTAATTCTATCATTGCACACATTTCGCGCAGTGACTCTCTAAAGAGAGGCTTGAACTTGGTCCTGTGATAACCAAAATTTTCTCCATCAACACAGTAAGCAGCAAAAAGACTGCATTTTTACAGAATTCTTTTGATTCAATCCCAATCTTCATCCATTAGTTGATCATCTTCTTCCCATCTTGGTGGCCTAACTACTAGAAGCACCATTCCCAAGCTCTTTTCAACTCCCATTTCCTTCAATGTCAACCCTCTTTCCACTTTCAACCCCTCGTCACCGGTCCCATTGCCACCACTAAGCACCAAGTAAAATCCATCATTCACCACCACTTCCTTCCTTCCCCTATCAGCCACTACCAAAACTGGCTCTTCCTTGTACTTTCTCTTCTCCTTCCATGGCAAAAACTTCCCACTGTTGAATGATACCGCAACTCCACCTCTCTCTAATCCTGCAATTGGTTGCCATCCAGGCAAAACCACCCATCTCCTCCAACCCTTCTCCGCCTCCACCACTCCAAACTCCCCCACGCCACCACATTCCCATGGTGCTGCCTCCACCTCAAATTCCCTCTGCTCCGCCTTACAAACAGGCAAAACCACTACTGCAGTCGACTCTGCTACCTCTCCTAACTTCAATCTCACCAAAGGTACTGTCACCCCATCATCAATTACACTCTCCTTAGCAACCCCTTTCCCTTCTAACACCTCTACAAGCACCTCCCTAGCACTTTCACTCTCCACAACTTCAATAGCCTTCTCCATTGCATTAATTCTCATATCCTCATCAGCTGCAGCAGCATGTTCTTGAGCTAGCCTAAAGTACCAAAAAGCCAAACAATCACCAGGTGAGTCACCATTAAATTTATCCCAACCATAATCGATACGTCTTCGCGGGTAATCCTTCACTGCCCTAGCCAAATTCTGAGCTTCCTTTGCGTCAAACCCATTCTTCACAACAAATCTTGCAGCATCAACTCTTTGCTTAGCATTAAGCAAACGAATTTCATACAGCAATTCAGCACCCCCAGATTCAAAAAACGACAACGTTTCCTCATCCGTATCACACTCAACAAGAGTTTCACGGACTTGAGCAGCAACCACCAATCGATTCTGCTCAACCCCAGTAATCCCAGTAATTTCCTCGAGTGTAGAAGGCGTAAACCCTTCATTTGTTAAAGAAGGTATCAAGGGGGCGTATTCATACCAAAGTCCAAGTCGATTAGCGAGCACTTCGAGCTTCTCATTGGTGTCAAGATTGCGGAATTGGGGTGGGAGAGGAGAAGGGGGTGGTCTAAATGGCTGGTAAAGCTGCTGTTTTTGTGGTGGTCCTGATGAATATCTTTGACCTGAAGGAGGGATGATAAGTGCTACTACGGATCTTGAATTGAGATTCTGTTTGTGGGTTATGGAGGGAGGGGGGAGGGGGAGACTAGGGAGGAATGGGGTTGAGAGAGATAGAGGTTTAGGAGAGTTTACAGTGAGAGAAAACATGGCTGAAGACTCTGTGGAAAAGTGTGAAGAATGAAGAAGATGATGATGAAGAAGAAGAACAGGAACTACCTTATCTTCTTTTTTTTGATATTTTTGGCATTTGGGTTGTTGATATTTTTATATTGGGCTGGGCTTTCGTTTGGGCCTTCAATGTTTGATAACTTTTAAGTGGGCCTAGGCCTGTTTATTAGAGTCCAATAATAAAGTTAAACCATGACCCAATAGCTTATTTTGATACATGTTCAGAAAATGTAGGTGGTGAAGATGAGGATATTGAGATGGATGAGTTGATTACCAGATGTGATAAAATTAGGAATGAGATCATTTGGGAGAGGTTAGGGTGGACTCTGTGATAGACAAGATGAGAGAAATTAGACTGAGATGGTTTGGGCATGTACATAGGAGGAGTGTCGTCACTCCTGTTAGGAGGGGTGAGAGGTTTGATTTTAGGGATGACGCGGAGGGATAGAAGTATTAGGATATGTGATTAGACAAGATATGACACAACTTCATATCACCGAAGACATAACTTTAAATAGAAAGGAATGGAGGTCGCATATTCGGATAGAAGATTAATAGTAGGGGTATGATGTTGTCTTGTCTTTTGATGTAGTATGTTAATAGGATTAGTCACGTCTTTATATATTGTGTTGCTAGTATTCGTCATTTATTTTACTACTTTTAGTGTATAATAAAATCACCAATTGTTTTTCATTCTAATCGTTAGTTTGTATCTAGTATTTTTCTACTTTTAGGGTTGAAAATTTGAGTTGAGAGTATTTCGAAAATAGTCTCTCTATCTCTATGAGGTAATGACAAAGTCTACGTACATTTTACCCTTCTCAAACCCTACTTGTGGAAATTTCACTGGATATGTTGTTGTCGTGATCGTCGTCGTGATCGTCGTCTAGCTATTTTCTAGAGTAATTGGTAAAGTACATAAAAGATTTAAATCTATCATCACCAATCCGATTATTACCTTAACTTTTTCTCACATCTAAAATTAATTATATAACAATTAAATATTAAATACTTGCCCAATTTTTAACTATGTCTAAGATGACGGTTTTTCAAAAGGCTATTTGAGTATTTCCAGTTTCTTAAGCCTTCAATAAAACTTTACATATTTCCTTTTCTGTTTTTTTTTTTTAATGATAGGACAAGAAAACAAAGAAGAGTAAGAAACAGAAATAACAAAACAAGTAACAACAACAACATTACCCCAATGCCTCAAAGGCTCTCGCCCATTACGGGGTAAGGGGAGGTCGGATGTACGCAGCCTGACCCCTATGTTTAAAAACATAACGCGACTGTTTCCGAAGAAAACAAGTATTCTAAATAAATAAATAGTGTGTGCATATATTTTTTATATTTCTCTAGCAAAATGTGATTATTTTAATCGATCGGCATAAATAGGTTACCTACCCTTTAAAATTTCTCTAATTAAGGATTGATCGACTAATATGCCTGATTTGTATCATAATCTTATCTATCGTTATAATCCTAATTAGTGCCTTAGCTTGTTAAAAGAGTTGCTTTTACCTTCATAAATCTCTTAATCAAATTTTAACGGGATTCGAATCATATTATTAAATTATTTGATCGTCTTATCTAAAAATTTAAAAATACATATTTTTATTTGTATCATTGACATTCACCAAATTAACCAAAGGACATAATTCCACTTTTATACTTTGCCTCCACAAAATTTTACTCCTTTTGTTTTAATTTATACAGCATTATTTAATCGATGACAAAAGAGATTTTTTTTTTAACTTAGGTAAAAGTAATTTATTAAATATTTATGCAGCTACATATCATTTTAATAAGAATAAACTCATTAATGTTAAGTTAAATTTGTTATTAACTAAGAAAGTATAATATTTATGTGGTTTTATAGCTGTTTGTTTTCGTATCATATTATTTGTCTTTTCTTATAATTTTTGAATATATGAATTTTATATTAAAATATTGAAAATTAGGTTGGTTGATGTTAACTTGTACAAATTATTTCTCTACCTAGCCAAGTCAAACAAGAAATATTCAAACTTCCTTTTTAATTTTTTTTTTTAAAAAAATTTATTCAAACTTTCAATCATGGTGCTCAATTCATCTTCTCCACTTATATTTTATCTATAGAAACCAAAAAGGAGGTCATACTTAATTATTCTACTTGAATTTCATGCATTATTTTATATTATTTATAAATAAACTTTTTGACCATGAATCAAACCCTTCTATGGAACTTATATTTTTGACATTCAAAAACTTCTGGAAGAGTAAAAAGAAAAGGATGAATTTAGGGGAATTAGCACTTTGATTTATTTATTTTTTATAAATTAAACTTTATTCATAGTGAGGGGTAAAAAGACTATCAAAAAAATTATTCCCTAATCACTACTAAAAACTCTCTATATTCGGACAGAAAAATTTTATCCTAAACAAAATATTGATATCAAATACTGAATAAAATAAAAGTTGAACAATTTTAATATGGACAATTAAATAGATAAGAGGCTACACTTATATTGACCAGCCACTAACATATACTATTCTTTTCGTCTATCTTTATTTATCTATTATATTATTTTAGGATGACCAAAATATTTATCTAATATATAAAATTAATAAATAAATTATTAATTTGTATTTATTTTATCTTTTTTTATGAAATAATATTTTTTAAAAAATATTTATATGACTTATATTTAATAAAAATATATAATCTGTTAAAATTCTTTTATATTATCTATTAATTTTTAATTTTTATATCAAGCCACATCCCAAACCAATCCTTGAAGTATCACATTAAACAACAAACCCTTCTAGCCCTTCTGGTAAACCCAAAATAGGG
>JAPFFP010000008.1:1408386-1431361 GCA_026153255.1 Solanum medicagineum | reverse complement strand
TATAATCTGTTAAAATTCTTTTATATTATCTATTAATTTTTAATTTTTATATCAAGTCAATAGTGAATAATTATTATAAGGCAGGGAGTTAGTACTACAAAACTATAAGTGACAAGGAAATAAATTATGTCTAATTTCAATGTATTCTTACTTTTAGAGTCACTATATCAATTTAATTCCAAAATTCATCACGTGCAATAATTGCCATGCAAATAATGCTCGTGAAAAATCACAAAAATTCCTTCACTATTTAGATCAATATGAATTGGTCAATAAACAAAAGCTTAGGTTTAATTATTTAGTATTTTGTTATCCTAGACGAATAATTTGCACGAATATTCTAATTAGAATTTCTATCATTAAATTATGCTTTCACTGATTTAATTTGTTTGTCATATTTTGATTTGACACAAAGTTAAAAAAAATAAAAAAGAACTTTTGAATCTTATGATATTAAATTAAAGATATGTCAAATGTGTATCTAAATGTATTTTAATTTTGTGATTAGGGTGTTCATGGTCAAGATAAAAACAGATCCAAATCAAAAATTCGAACCAAACCGATTAGATAAATCGATTTTATTTTGGTTTGGTTTGGTTTTAATTTTTAAAAAATCGATAGTATTTGGTTTGGGTTTGGATTTGTTCGGAAAAATCGAAGAAATAACTGAATGAAACCGACAAATTATATTCATATATTCTATAATTATACATACATGATACATTCTTTATCAAAATAATTTTTATTTTTTAATCTACTTATGAAAGTATAAATGCTCAAAATGAGAACATTTATCTTATTAATTTCATGTATATGAATGTGTATAAAAATTCTTGGTAGGACTAGAAATGTCACTAGCTCTTTCTTCTAGGCTAAAATGGTGAATTTTGAAACTTTTTCACAGTAAATTTAGTGTTTGAAAGTTCTATAATATCAGTCATTCGCAGTATTTTTCGTTTTGAATGGATTGTTGTCACTCTTTCGCCATTTTAAATGTATCATTGCTTTTTTGTGTATGGTTAATAATCGAACCAAACTGAACCAAAGTCGATAACAACCAAACCGATAAATGTATATTATAATTAAGTTGGTTTGGTTTTGAGAATTTAAAATCCGAATTAAGTTGGTTTGATTTTGATTTTGACCAATAACCGACCAAACCAACCCTTGAAAACCCCTGCTTGTGATGTTATAGACATGTCAGGTGGACATATAGTTGAATTTAAGAAGTTATGAGAAAAGGAAAATGATATTTTTATTAAAAAATAAAGTAAGATAAACGAATTGAAACGAAAGAAACACTCAATTAGAAAGGATATATTGATGAATCGAGCAAGGGAGATTAACATAGGCTGTGCATGATGGAATCAGTCGTGCAATCAAGATTTTCTTTAAGGGGGCTTAAAATTTTAAGAAGTCGAAATATGAGATAATCGAAGGGGGTTCGACATCTATTATATATGCATAAAAATTATTTTTACTATATATAAATAGTATAATTTCCCAGAAATGTGCCTTCACCACTGGGTGGAGCGGTTCGAGGTTAATCAAAGGTTTTGAATTCAAGCCTTGTAATTTTCTTTTATATTTTTTATTGAGAGTGCTATCTCTGAGAAATTGATTTCTGCTACATGAAACTTAAATTCAATCGAATCTCAATACAAATATTAAATACGAATAAACTAAAAAAGAAAAAACTCGATCAAGAGAGTAATGTGAACACATCTTTTTAATAACTTTTTGGTTCCCTTTTGTTGCATCCAAGGAATGGATTTGGTAGATTATTAGCATATTTAAATTGTCTTAGCAATAATAATGTTGACCCTCCTACACACTTTATTATCCATCAAAGCATATTTAAATAAACATATTTTGACGACATCATAATCATAGTTTTACCACCACTAATTTAGAGTAATTAGGACCATAATCATGAAAGAAAAATTAAAGTTCACAGTAATTTTAGATGAGCAAAATATTGTGAACAATTAACTTTGACTATGTTAAAATCGAACACATGGTAAAATCAAAGTACGAAAGGAGTTTAACTTCTATACCCAAAATAACTAAATGTAAATATTATTATTAAGGTACCTAAATGATTCTAATAACACATTTGCGGCCATAAAAAGTTGGATTAGTAGCTCACTAGAAAATGATAAGACATGTTATCTATTATAATCTCGGGCACGAGAATAATATTCATTGCTTACTGCCCCTCACAATAATACTTGTTTTTCAACCACCCGTTTACTACAAGAATGTATCATGACGTACTAGATTGAATAAACATCATTAAAAAAAACTCACCAAGCTACATTGGTGTATCATAATCGAGTAGAAAAAGAAAGAAGGGATAAATACAATACATGATTATTCGACCAAAGTAATTATTAAAAAATTATCAATTCATTATATAGACATATATAGTTAATGTATATTTCATGTATAATCAAGTTATATTCAGTTTCTGAGTGTATCATAATATATATTCAGTGTACAACTCTTATATAAGTAACCTATATTGTATAGTTACTTTATACTTTCTATGACTCTTAGGAAGCTATATTATATTGTATTGGCACCTGTATATTTTCTATGATTTTTTGCTATTTCTTATGTAAATCAACCATGATTATATTTATTATAATCTAATTAGCTTATTGTATGAATTTGAAACTAATCCAAAAAAATCAAGATTTGAAGTCTATAAATTTCTCCGGAACATCAAATAATTTGATTAGAAGGCCATGATATTTGATAATGGTAGAAGGGGACAAATTAAAACTAGTCAAAATAATATCAAAAAATTAATCAGAATCTATGTTCACACTTAGGAGGTCAACTTATTAATGGAGTTTAATTTTGAATTTATATATTATGTGATTATAGAGACATAAAATGACCAAATTTGTACAATCTTGTATAATTCATTGGGTGGTCAATGAAGTAATTCCATCTTTTTATAATTGAATTTATTAAATATTATTTTTATTAGACAATTTTCGTTATAATTTTGGAAGAACTTTTGCATATGATCTCAAATACTCATTACATAGATAATTAAGCTAACTCTAAATATGTCATTAATCTCCTTAATTATACACATCATCTTCAATTTGATATGCTCATGGTCTTGCAATTTATTGAGATCAATTCGTATAATTAAAGAAATAATAACATATTTTAAGTGGTTAGCTAATCATCCACGGGTATTTGAAAACTAATTTATGAATTGAAAGTGTTTAATATGAACACTTTATACTATGTATTTTGATACTCAATTGAAATAAGCCATAGTTAAGTACCCAATAAAATTTGATGATAAATTTAAAGGATTATTAATGTATTAATCCTTCGATTAACAAGTTTTTAGATATGATAATTTAATAATATACATAACAATAATATACCCAGTAAAATTTCACAAGTGGCTGGGGAGGGTAAAAGTGCGCAAACTTTGACACTACCTCATAGAGGTGGAGAGACTGTTTACGAAAGATTCTCATCTCAAAAATATCATCGCCAAACTTAGAGAATACTAGATATGAAACCAAATAGGAAAGCAAATAATAATTTTTTTCATAAAGACAATAAAAGTAACAAAAATAATGACGGACAATAACAATATAATATATAAAGACATGGCTACCTCTACTAACTTACTCTATATATCACAAGGTCAGATGTCATTCTACCCCTACTAGTCGTCTAACCTTCTTTCCTGATACGCGATCTACATTCCTTTCGATCTAAGATCATGTCCTCGGTGATATAAAGTTGTGCCGCATCCTATCTAATCCCCTCCCCCAATACTTTTTGGATCTACCTCTACCTCTCTGCATAACCCCTAGATATAACTTCTCCCACTTCCTAACATGAGTGTCAATACTTCTTCTCTTCACATGTTTAAATCATCTCAATCTCATTTCTCTTATTTTAAATTTAATCATGCACATATATCAGATAATTACACACTGTACACAAACCAAAAAAGGAAAAGAAAAAAAAATTGGACCAGATGAAGACCAATCTACTAAAAGTCATCAGTGCTGAGATCATGAATCTAATATTATTCTTTTTTAATATATGGTTTTCATGAGTTGGCCGCCATTATATTAAACCCCACAAAGACCAACATTTGACCACACGTGCACAATTATTAATCACTCTAATTAAGATGACCACACTCCACACTAGTCTCCATCAATTTTCAACCATAAAAATCTACATGAATAATTTGTAGTAGACTCTTTCAACCAAGTTTTTTTTAAAAAAGAAAATCATATAGTAATAAACCCCTATATATATATATAGATCACCTTCCCCTTACAAGTCCAAAAACCAAATTTGATCAAACATATCTACCACATCTAAAATTCACATTAAACTTATATAATTTTTTGAGAAATCCTTCATTAGTAGTTGTGAACGTACAACTGATATTTCAAGTAGAAGCAAGTCAGAAAGATTGAGAAATAGAGTTATTTTAATTCGTTCTCAACAACAACGAGATTAATGGATTCTTCATCTTTCTCATCATACTCATATTCACAATATCATCATCTTGGTTTCAATGAGAATGACACTGAGGACATGCTTCTTCTTAACGTTCTATCTGAAGCTCGAGGGGAGAATTCATCATCTACCAATATCCATGTGATCAATCAAGAGACTAATGAGGGAACATCACCAAAAGAAGTGGCTTGTAGTTACAGAGGTGTAAGAAGGAGGCCATGGGGGAAATACGCGGCAGAAATAAGGGATTCAACTAGAAATAGTGTTAGGGTTTGGTTAGGAACATTTGATACTGCTGAAGAAGCTGCACTGGCTTATGACCAAGCTGCATTCGCGTTGCATGGGACAATGGCGGTCCTAAATTTTCCTATGGAGATTGTGTATCGATCGTTGATGGAGATGGAGTGTGGATTTGAAGAAGGATGTTCACCTGTTTTGGCCTTGAAAAAATGGCATTCCATGATGAAAAAGGTTAATAATAATAATAATAATAATAATAATAATAGGAAGAAGAAGGAGGAAAAGGAAATGAGTTTTGAAAATGTGTTGGTTTTAGAGGATTTAGGTGCTGATTATTTGGAGGAAATTTTGATGTTGTCTGAAGGATGTTGTTATCCTTCAATGTAGGAAAGACAATTGAAGAGAAAAATTGCCAATAGTTGTTGTTGATCGAAGAGAAAAATCGTTAATAGTTGTTGTGGATGAAGAGAAAGATTGTTAATAGCTGAAACTCAATGTTGACTATTGAAGATACTAAAGTACTATCGCAAATTATTTCGATTAAGGTGTATATAACGATACTCAGTGCCTAACTGTTTATCACCGATTGAAATCAAAAGAGAAAGAATTAACTTTCTTTTGAGATTGTAATCGTATCAATGGACATTCTTGGTCAATGAGTTAGAGAGTAAGTATCACTCCAACACCCACACACACCTCTAATAAATAGTATTTTGCAAGTTTTATATTTAATAATCGAATGTTATCTCTTGAACCATAACTTTTGAATGTTAAACACATTTATCTCAATTCAATATTTGTTGGTATATATATTTCATGCTCTTAAAACACTACAAGTACTATTTGAACTAAAAGTTGTAATACATAAAACCTTTCTCAACTTTTACTATTTTTGAATTTCACACTACACGTATATTTATTTTCATTCTAAGGAAAAGGTATTTGATTTTCGAAAAAATCGAATAAAATCAAGGAAAAAGGTGTTGTTTGAATAACATGGGAAGAAAAAGAGAGAAGTTCAAGTATATAAATCTTAGATCAATTCTTTTAAAGAAATAAATTAATTTTTGGCCTAATTACTCGTTAAAATATTTAATGGTGCATTATTTTTCACCTTCCACGAGGCATTCCAAAAGTCATTACAAGTATTTTACTTTGTCCATTGGAGGACTTTTTAAAGTAATAGTTCAACATAATACCAATCAGGAATAATACTTATCCAGTTTATAAAATTAGATATAATTTTATAATTAATTTTTTATTTAATGTTATCATTAATTAGAGTCGATTATTTTTGTATTATATTTTTCAAGACATTATATTTATTATATTCAAAAGATAATTTAGTAAAATACTCTTATCATTTACTACTTCTTAATATTTATGTCAAGTCAATAAAGAACAAGTAAAGATAGACCGAAGAACAAGTAATTAGAAACTATGTGGATGTGATTTACGCCACGCGCTTCTACGTGAGTGTTAACAAACACCTTGTTATTTATCGGGCTACATAATTTTAACCTTTGAAAGGTATAGTACATTGAACTTTCAAGAACAAAACATAATTAAAGTATGAAACTTACAAAAAAAAAAAAAGTGACAGTCCGAAGAATTTAGCCATTAACTCTATATTTTAATAGCTATAATTTACGAAATATATTTCATAAATACATGATATGTCATATAAAAATAAATTAATACTCAATATTTTACAAAAGCTAATCTAATGAAACAAATCAAACAAAAATGTAAAGATTTGTATTTAAAACGTAAAAAGTGACTTAAAATACTTATATATTAGTTGATGGATCCAAACTTCAAGCTCTATATCCAAGAGAAAATGTAACATATATAAAGAATTTATATACTATAGTAACAAGTCAAAGACTATTTTTGAGTAGTCAAACGAATAGTTTGAATTAAGAACTAATTTCATACAAATATTATACACATAATTGATTAATTTTTTCTTAAAATTAAGCACAATATGATCAAATAATTGAAAAAGAAATCGTTTATCAGATATTTTAATATTATTCATATATAAATTCTGATTTTAGAATAATACATAATGAATATTGTCACACACACTAGCAAATGAAAATAAAGTGACATAAAATATATGATTAATATTTTCCTACTAAATAAAAACAAATTGACTTTCAATTGGATAAGTGAAAAAATTTGATAATTTTGTTAAAATGTTATGACTGATAAAAATAAATATAAGATGATTGTATGTTGCATATTGAAGAGAGATAGATCAGATTTATTGAATCTTTGATGATGCATTACAAAGTTAGTTTTGATTATGAGGATACTATCTCGAAGCTTTACATCACCATTGTTGTGAATTTGTTATAACCCTAATTGGCAAGAAGAGGAAGAGTATGATAATAATAGTAAATGATATCTCAATATATGATTGTAATACACTTCAACTACATATACAAAGATTACAAGTTGAATGAGTAGGGTAGTTGCTTCTTCTAAATTGAATTGATTGAAATTTGCTTATTTGGATCTCATTTAAATTATAATCTAACTCTATTGGCTCTCCCATTATTTGTCTCTCAATGTATGTATTGGCTCAACCATTAACTTTGCTCCAAACACACCTTCAAACCTATTGAACCCATCTCCTTTTCCTTCAATCTATTCTTTTGTCTTCTAAAAAAGATTTAAACACAAAAAAGAGAAGAAAAAAAAAAGTTGGGTTTACACAAGAAAAGGGATATTATAAAATATACTTATCCATTAAGGAATTTTCCAAAAATATGCATACTCAAAACATATATATTTTATATTCTGTTACAACTTATAATCAAATTGTTAAAATTCGTAATTAATATTATCTAATGCTACTATCCGTAATAACATATCTAATATTTGTCATTTTAGCAAATCTATTTTTTTTTTTTTTGGTAATACAATGAATTCAATATTAATAATTTTAAAAATTACATTAAATCTGAATTCTGAACCTGCTTTTGGATTCCTAAAAGCCTTATCCTGAACCTATTCGTAAGCTATTAGAATTTTTTTAATTTATTTTCATTAGCTGGCCATGTTAGACAAATGACAACACTAGAAACTATAGTATATGGAAATGAAAAAATACGGGTCTAATGTAAATTATTTTTTAGTTTTGATTTATGGAATATCAATAGATTTTTTCTATATATTTTTTAAAAATTTGTAAAATTATAGTTGAAACATCTAAAGAAATATTATGAAGTCATTGAATCAGACACGTTAATACACAGCTGCTTTGAAAAGATTAAATTAAAAAGCCCACAAATTATTTTTTATTGGCTCACCGAAAGCCACAATATAAATTATTTTTTAGTCTCAATTTATGTGATATTGATACATTTTTCCTATATATTTTAAAAGATATCATAAAATTATAATTGTAACATCTAATGAAATATTATAAAGTTGTTGAAGCAGACATGTCAATACACAACAGCCCTGAAAAGCTTAAATTAAAAGCCTACAAATTATTTTTTGTTGTCTCATCGGAGGCTGCAATATAAATTATTTCTTAGTCCTGATTAACGTAACATCAATAGATTTTTTATCTATATTTCAAAAACTATTTTAAAATTATAATTGAAACAGCTAAAAAATATTATGAACTTATGAAGTAATTGAAGCAGACACATCAATAAGCAAATGTCTTAAAAAATTAAATTAAAAAGTTCATAAAATATTTTTTACTGGCCCCATATAATAAAGGAGAAAAAGTAAATAGTTGAAGCAGACAGGACAATCGAAAGCTGCTCAAGCAGAGAACTATGACCAGAAACTGCTGCTTTATTTTCTTAGTAATAAGTAGTAATATATATAGAGAGAGATAGATAAAATGTATCATAATGTATATTTTTTTTATAAAATTCATACATAAATAATTTATATTGTATAGTTATCGTATATTTCGTAGGAGAATTGAAAGGTTGAATTGGGCCCTTGGAACATCACACTTTCTTTTGAACTGGAAAGTGGGCAGATGAACCAAACATTATGGGCCTTGGGCCCTTTACAGCGCCGCATTTGGATAAGAACTCCTTTTTTTTAAGGTCTCTATCAAAATAGATTATTTATCTTTTGAAATAAATAATTATTTTCTAAGGACATAAATTTATATTATATACTAATACTTCATAAATTATGTCTAACAATCTTAAAGAAAATCGATTTCAAAGGCAAAAACTAAAGACCAGTTCATTGAAGAACAAAATTAAAAAAATATTAATTGAAAACATGCACTTTTAATCCCTTATTTTGCTTGTAATATTCAAAAATTTATCATGATTATGAATTATTCCTCAGTTAATTACATATGTGTTGTGTTAAGCTTCTACTATTACTCCATGTTCAACACTAATATAGATAAAATATAACATATTTCCTACATAAATGAATCAAAATCACACACTTTAATTTATTGAAGATGAAATGTGTTTTATCAAACATCACAAGCAATAAAATTAAAATTTATAAATAATTAAGGAATCAAAATATTATTATCCCCCGAATTTATGGAAAAAAAATAAACATAAAATCGCATGCATATTTCAATTGAGATTGATATACACAACTATATAATGGTATTCTTATTATTTAAGACTGTCTTAATATTATATTTTTTTTGTAGAAAACAAAAAAAAAAATAAGGTTGCTATACACCATTTTCACAAAATCTAATTCATTTTATTTTGTCAAAAGAAAAATCCATCTTTTTTATGGCCTTTTTTGTAGGGTCATTTAATATCCTTTAATTTTTCCTTAAACAAAGTATGAATTTAAAGATTATTGGCTATTTTCAAACACATATTATCACCCAAAAAAGTATGTGACTTGCTAGTTAGCTTAACTTGCACTTAATAAAAATTAAAATTCATGTGCTCATTTTGTCCCCAATGTTGAGCTAAATGATGATTTATCATGATTGGTTGAACTACTTGTATTTGTTAATTTATTTTAGAAACAAATTATATGAATTTTAATTAATATTTTAAAATATATAATAGTTTAATTTTCATGATATTAATATAAAAAAAAATTATATTTTATATTAGTCTCCTCGTAATTTCTCCTTATTAGTAACATAATTTTTTTGTTTATCACTACTTATTGCTATATGTTACGTTGCTTTATTTATTTTGTATTCCTTTTTCAGGTTTTATTTTTTTTATATAGTCTTACTTTGATTGTTTTTTTTTTAAAAAAAAAATCGATGCTCTATTGCAAACAATCTCTTTGACATGAAAAAAAGGAGCTAAATGTTTAAGTATATTTTATCCTCTTAGACTCTACTCATAAAATTACACTAAATATATTATTATTATTATTAATTTTATCTTCTAGCTTAGAGAGTATTGTTTCACTTTCATTATCAACAATTTTTTAATGAAGAAATGAAGAAGAAGAAAGGGGAAGGAAATCTGAGAAAAGTAGAGGAAGAAAAGAAAAGAAGACAATGATTTTAAGGAAATATAAGGGAATTAAAGAAAAGATTTATTTTTAAAAAATTGGTTAGTTCAATTAGCCTTAATAGATACCATGTGAATCCATTTTTATGGATTTTAAACCTATTTTAGAATAATTTTGAAATATTTGGCTAACTATCCATGGGGTGATACCATAGACATGCATTGGGAGCACTAGATAATTAGTTGAATAATATAATAATTTAGATGTGTTTTAATTTATTTACTTTTAAAAATGAAATATGATAATTATTCTAGAATAGAAGGAGTACAAGATTATACTGTCTTTATTATATATTAACTGAATTTTTAAGTTTTCATATTGTTCAAAATAATTAAATTGTTAAAAATTCAAAATAGATGTTTGAATATATTTGTTTTTTTATTTATTATAATTTTATATTTTCTAGGAAATAAACTGTATTACTTGCAAAGTTATATTTATGATTTCATCAAAAATAATAATAAAAGTTATGATTTAAATTGTGTTCTTGAATATGTTTCTTAATATGCATCATATATTCAGTTAATATAAAATAGAGAGTATCATAATTTTCATCCCAATTTATGTTTTATCTTTTATTTTTCAAAGGTCAATTTGATAAAATTTTTAAAGCTTAACGAAAATTAAATCAACTCAATATTTAAAAAATTAAAAATTTAAATATTTTAAATTTATACAAAAATTGCTATAAATATAATTAATCTTGCATGGATACAATATAAAATTTATTTAAAAAACTTAATTTTAAGAAAGTACAAATTAAGACAATCAGAGTAAAAAATCATGACATCTAGAGAAACACTAGTAGACTCTTTTTTCCGTGAGTTATGCTCATCATTCACTTTTACTTATCACTATTTACTTATTGAAATCAAATTATATAAATTTTTAATAATATTTTAAGATATATTTTTTCATCATATTAATATGAGAAAGATTATAAATTATAACATTTTTTTATAATTTTCAACCTCCTAAATTTTAAATATTAAATTTAGCTTTGAAATTTAGTCAAATTGACTTCAAAAAAGTGAAACAATAACAAATAAAAATAAATAAAAAAATAGCATTTGACGTACAATACTCGTATTGAAGTCCGACTATTTTGAATTCATACCGCAAGAATCAGGGTCGAAACTATATTCGCCAAAGGATAGTCAGATGAACACCCTTCGTCGAAAATTTATTTTTAAATATATAAATTAAATATAGATATTTTGATATCTATATCAATTATTGAACACTATTTATACAAAAATCATCCACCTACAAGTATTTTAAAGATATAAATATTGTTGATGAAAATTCTAGCCAGAAATCTCCACTTGAGAAGCCTCTTCTCACCAAGAATTCTTGCATAGGGTAGTTATTAAACTCTGGAATATTAACCAGAAAAAAAAAAAAAGAAACAATTGACAAACAGGAAATCAAATCAAACTGCCAACTTGTCCTTTATTCAGGCCATGTTCCCAAGAATCATCCAGCTTTTTTATTACTGTCATTTTGCTTCTCTATACAAACTCTCCCCATTCTTGCCTTTCCAGTTTCCTGTGGGCCCTTTCTCTCAGTGCTTCCTCCTACTCTCAAACTTTCTCTCTGCAAAAAAACCCTACCACATTGCACAATGTTTCTCTTAAAATCTTGAAAAAGTTTGTATTTTTGCTGTGAAGAACACTTGGTTTCTTGTTTTTTCATATTGTATTGTCATAAAGTTTCAATCTTTACATAAAATATGAACACCCTTCTTGCTTAAACCTTTTGTTGTTGTAAGAATCTTGAAAAAGTTTGTATATTTGCTGTAAAGAACACTTGGTTTCTTGTTTTTTCATATTGTCTTGTCAAAAAGTTTCAATCTTTGCACTAGGTATGAACACCCTTCTTGCTTAAACCTTGTGTTTCTGTAAAAAGTTTCAACTTTTTCTGCAAAACTTTGCTATAAAGAACACTTGGCTTATTATGAACACCCTTCATGCTTAAACCTTGTGTTTCTGTAAGAATCTTGAGAAAAGATTGAACTTTTTCTGCAAAACTTTGGTATAAAGAACACTTGGTTTCTTGTTTTGTCAATAAGATTCAGTTTTTACAGAAGAAATGAACACCCTTCTTGTGTTAAAGCTTGTATCTTTTCTTGTTGTTGGGATTTCTGCATTTTTTTGGGGTGTTGAGTGTCAAGATGATGATGTTTCAGTGATGTTAGCTTTGAAAAAGAGCTTAAACCCACCTGAAGAAGTTGGATGGTTGGACCCGGATCCATGCAAATGGAACCATGTGGGTTGTTCAGACAAACGAGTCATCAGGATCCAAATTGGGCACCAGAACATTCAAGGTACTCTCCCTCCAGAAATCTCTAAACTTACTGAACTTGAACATTTAGAGCTTCAAGGGAACAATATTTCTGGCCCTTTGCCTAGTTTGAGTGGTTTGAGTTCATTGCAAGTGTTACTGCTTGGCGAAAATCAGTTTAGTTCAATTCCTGCTGATTTCTTTACTGATATGTCTTCATTACTATCTGTTGATCTTGATAAGAATCCTTTTGTTGGTTGGGAAATCCCTGAGAGCCTTAGAAATGCTTCTTCACTTAGAAACTTTTCAGCAAATTCAGCCAATGTAATTGGGAGAATTCCTAGCTTTTTAAGTGCTGATGAGTTTCCTGGATTGGTAAATTTGCATTTGGCTGGGAACAACTTGGAGGGTGAGTTGCCCTCCAGTTTTTCTGGCTTGCTGCTTGAGTCTTTATGGTTAAATGGACAGAAGCTTAGTGGAGGAATTGATGTCCTAACAAACATGACATTACTAAAGGAGGTTTGGTTGCATTCCAATAACTTCTCTGGGCCATTGCCAGACTTTTCAGGATTAAAGGCTTTGGAGGCATTGAGTCTTAGAGATAATTCCTTTACAGGTCCTATTCCAAGTTCTTTGATGAATCTTGAGTCTTTGAAGTTTGTTAATTTGACGAATAACTTATTTCAAGGACCAATGCCGAGTTTCAAAGGTACTGTTGTTGTTGATTCGGCTAAAGACACAAACAGCTTTTGTTTGCCACAACCAGGTGATTGTGATCCTAGAGTTAATACATTGCTTTCAATTGCAAAAGCAATGGATTATCCAATAAATTTTGCGAAGAACTGGAAGGATAATGATCCCTGTGCTGATTGGTTTGGTATTACTTGCAGCAATGGTAACATTACTGTCATTAATTTCCAGAAAATGGGGCTTTCGGGAGCAATTTCTCCTGAATTTGCTTCACTGAAGTCACTACAAAAAATTGTCCTTGCTGATAATAAATTGACTGGTACAATTCCAGAGGAGCTGACCACATTGACTAGCCTTACAGAGTTAGATGTGTCGAACAACCAAATTTTTGGTAAGGTGCCAGCTTTTAGGAAAAATATGGTTCTGAAAACTAATGGTAACCCTGATATTGGAAAGGATAAGAGTGACGCACCTTCCGAAGGCAGTACTCCAGGTGGTTCAACAGGCTCTGGTTCTGACAATGGGAACACTCAAGCAGCTCATAAAAAGTCCAGTCGGTGGGTTGGAATTGTGGTGTTTTCTGTAATTGGAGGTGTGTTTATGCTTTGTTTGATTGGAGTGGCAGGTTTCTGCCTGTACAAAAGCAAACAAAAGCGTTTTAGCCGAGTGCAAAGTCCAAATGTCGTGGTGTTGCATCCACGCCATTCTGGTTCGGACAATGATAGTGTGAAAATCACAGTTGCAGGATCCAGTGTCAGTGTTGGGGCAGTTAGTGAAACTCATACTGTTTCTGCTAGTGAAGCTGGTGACATTCAAATGGTTGAAGCAGGGAATATGGTGATTTCCATTCAAGTACTGAAGAATGTGACCAACAATTTTAGTGAAGAGAACATACTTGGTCAGGGAGGCTTTGGCACTGTCTATAGAGGGGAGTTGCATGATGGGACCAAGATTGCTGTCAAAAGAATGGAAAATGGAATCATCACTGGGAAGGGACTCGCTGAATTCAAATCTGAGATTGCTGTTTTAACCAAGGTCAGGCATAGGCATCTTGTTGGACTACTCGGATACTGTCTTGATGGGAATGAGAAACTTCTAGTCTATGAATACATGCCTCAAGGAACGTTAAGCAGTCATCTCTTCAATTGGGCAGAGGAAGGGCTTAAGCCCCTGGAATGGACGAAAAGATTGACCATTGCATTAGATGTTGCTAGGGGTGTAGAGTACCTCCACAGTTTAGCCCACCAGAGTTTCATTCACAGGGACCTGAAGCCGTCGAATATTCTTCTCGGAGATGATATGAGGGCTAAAGTTGCAGATTTTGGCCTTGTCAGACTTGCTCCCGAAGGGAAAGGTTCTATAGAGACAAGGATTGCTGGGACATTTGGATATCTGGCACCAGAATATGCTGGTATGCATTTTGCTCATTTATATGTGTCTTATGATGCTAAATTGCTGATATAGTATTTGTATGCAGTTTGTGTCTAGATAAACATGGTTTTAACTTTTAAGTTCAACCTTTAAGTATGAATTGTGTGAACTTTAGGGGTTTGATCTTAGGATTCTTCTGGAGAATCGGCAGTCATTTGATTGATACGAGTCGGACGGCACTAAGTTTACTCCAAGAAACTTAGCCTGTTTTACATTTATCAGCTTCCGTCCTATAATCGGTCTATATCTGTTGTATATATTAATGTTTGCCTCTCTTTTCTTAGTGAATTCTACTTGTGCTTATGGTTAAGAACCCGTCTTCTATATGTTGTCATATATCAAATATCCTTGATTCTGTCATCTCCTTTAATGCTATGGTTACTTAGTTTCTAAAAGTGGATACCATCCTACAGGAAACACTTTTCCTGATGCTTTGCATAATGTCGCCGTTTTTTTACTTTGGCCTAGTCTCATACTTTAAACATGTTACTATTATTCCTATGACAGAAGATCCTCTTGTTTTCTTTTCCCTTTAGTAGAATTTAAGGATCTTCAAATATAGCCAGCCATATTTGTTACTTGCATCTCGCTTTCCTGATTTTGATATATGCATTGAAGTAGTTCTTGGAATGTAGATGCGTCATTTTTCTAAACTTGTATTTTATCTTGATTGGTTTGCCAGTAACTGGGAGAGTGACAACCAAGGTGGACGTGTTCAGTTTCGGTGTGATTCTGATGGAGCTCATCACAGGAAGAAAGGCTCTTGATGAAAGCCAGCCTGAGGAGAGCATGCATCTAGTAACATGGTTCCGACGAATGCATCTGAATAAGGACACATTCAGAAAGGCAATTGACCCCGCGATTGACCAAAGCGAGGAAACACTTGCCAGTGTCAGCACTGTAGCTGAACTAGCTGGCCACTGCTCTGCGAGGGAGCCGTATCAAAGGCCTGACATGGGCCATGCTGTAAATGTTCTTTCATCTCTCGTGGAGCTCTGGAAACCATCCGATGAATGCTCAGAGGACATATATGGTATTGATCTCGATATGTCATTGCCTCAGGCACTTAAGAAATGGCAAGCTTATGAAGGTACAAGTCACATGGATTCATCCTCTTCTTCTTACCTTCCAAGCTTGGATAACACTCAAACTAGCATACCTACTCGCCCCTATGGATTTGCCGAGTCATTTACATCTTCTGATGGTAGATGAGAAGTTACACACTCTTTAATCTAGGTTTGGTTATTCATTCTCTCAGTTTACTTCCTCGTCGCGAATCACGAAACATTCTCTCTAGTGCTTTGATCCCTCAACTCATTCTTAGTTTTGGAACTGTGGTGGATAGGGATTCTTTTTAAATTTTTTTTTGTTGTTTTTTGACTCTTTTTGTATGATGAATCTCTCTCACTCTCCATGTGAATACATTGTGTTTAGTTGGAAGGGATGACATCAATTACCATTATGAACATGGTACGTTGGTATTCTTGAATTGTTTTTTTTGTTAGAAAAATAGTAGGTGCAAGCTATATTGAAATGTAAAGTGGCTTTGAAGTGTGCAAATCATAAAGTTAGCCTTTGCTTATGAAGGTTTATGCTTTTTCAAGCAAATTGTAAAATTTCTATTGTGATTACAAATCAACTATAGAATACTTTTTTTTTTCATAGGAGCGGGGTGTATCCCGTGCGCGTCCAAGGGTAGAGGACTGCGGGTTTCCCTTGTATCGGAAAAAAGTATAGACTGCCTTTGTCATCACAAATATCCATAAAATTTAGTACTACTACATTTCCAGTGTAGCCGACAAAGTATGGTGGTTTGGTGGTTTGAGCTTGAGACTTCCATGTTGGAAATCTCAAGTTCGAAACTCCTTGCCAGTAGAAAGCAAGGAGTTTGTCTTCTGGGTTGAGTTTGTTGCTCCATATTTGCTTAGTGTGGATTACTTTTCTTGTGTGCTTTGCGAGCTGTTGCATAGACTCGGAGGTTTACTTTGAGCCCGTCCAAAAGATAGCGGTTGTGATTTCTCCTTGTTATAAAGAAAAATAGCCTATGACAATCTTTGGAGATATTTTAGGGTGCAAATATAACCAATCATATCAAAAAACAACTTTCACAAGCAACCAAATGTCTGAGCTCCACTGGAGGAAGTTGTCTTCACTCTTGGTCATATGATATAAGAAAGACAAGTCCCAATTTTCTTTTTGTGAAAAAAAGAACAGAAAATGAGAATGTGGTCCTTTTCTATTTAAAGGTTAATGAAGTGAGTCATTAGAGCCAAATAGCACTAGTTTTCATCGAGCTAAGGCTGATAGACAGAGTTACTTGGTGCAAGATGACTAGTATAATTAGTGTTGGTATCAAATAATCTAGATATGTACAAGATGACTAAGATGTTATCTTTATTAAGAAACAAGAAGAATATGGTTCTTCGTTCGGTCCAGAAGTTTAATGAAGTAAGCAAAAAACAGCTAAGACTAATAGACAGATTTACTTGATGCAAGTACATAAAATGTTGAGATAAAATATCGAGGTCCGTACAGATGTTATCTTTATTACTTCTTCTGTCTCATATTAACTGAATTAGTGAGGTAATGCACACATATTAAGAAAAACATTCAAAGACAAACTTTACACCATACTTTTCACTATTGCCCTTTGTAAATCATAAATACATAGTTGTAATTTATTTTCTAGAAAATGTAAAAGTTCAATAAATGAAAGGGCAAATATGAAAAAAGTTTCAAACATTCATCTTGAACTTTGAAAAATTTAACTATTTTGAACCTTGAAAAAAACCTCAATTTTTTTTTAATTTGAGACGGAGAGAGTATGAAACAAGAAGAATGTGGTAGTAGATTGATGAAAATGAAAGCTTTTCAAGATTATACATGTTTTTTTGAAGTAGACATTAAAGGAATCTTTCAAAAATAACACATCCACAAAATAGCAGCTAATGTTTGGTATATAAGATAAACAGGAAGTCATTTTCATAACCAAAACACACACACACAAAAAGAAAAATATGGAATATTATAAACTTTTTTCCTCCAATTTGGAGAGGATAAAAACAAAAAGCATGTTCTAATGTCATCCATCCAGGATATGAGTCTTTTTTTTTAAAAAAATAATTATTTTTAGTTGTGAAAAATAGCTGGTCACATGTACAAAATATGTGTATATTTTCTCCACCTTAGTTTATTCAAAGAGTATTTTAAAATTGTGGACCAACAACTAGAGCCTTCACATGGAGCTTTTGTTCACATATTCTGTCTCAATCATTGAAAATACTATCTAAAATTAATAACTTAATGGCCAAGATTTTGGGTTTCAAAATTTAAAATATTACATGTCTATAATCCCATCTTATAACACCTGTTACGTTTCATTTTTCGAGAGTCTAATTATTTACATATAGTTATTCGTTCTCTATCTAAGCTTGCGTCTTTTTTCATCAAAGATAAGTGTGAACTAATTTTCTCGATAAATCTTTCTCCTTATCATCAAGTGGTTGAATGCCCTTCTCGTTACGATCAAGTGGATTGACCAATGTCTTAAGATATATTGTAGAATCATATTGATATTAGAAAAAATTTACATCTTATAGTACTTTTTGTCAGGGGTGTGCATCGGCCGGTTCAATTTGATTTTGTACATTATTGGTTCAGTTTATCGATATTTGGTTTTTAAATATGCTAAACCAATAAGAAACCAATAAAATAATTTTTATCGATTTTTGGTTTATCGATTTTATATCCTTAATGGTTTGGTTTCGGTTTATCCGATAAGAATGACAATGAGAATTTGCATTAATAGAAAGCAGGTAGAGTACGGAAACTATGTTTACAAACTTGCAAAAACTATACTTAGTTAATTACAAACTAAAATACTAAAGTGGACAACTAATCACTTAAGTAATAAAAAGATTAAAATATATAAAGTATGGCTATAGTGTCCTATTACTATTAAATTACTAATATTTAATATTTATGAATGGGGTAAAATAGTAAATTATTTTAATCTTATTGGATTATCGATTTACCCAATAACCCAATAGTAAAAACCGATATCGAACCAATAACCCAATAATCTTTTTTTTCAAAATCATTAAAAATCCGATAACCTAATAACCCAATAACAATAAACCAATAACGTTTTTATCGATTAGTGTATTAATTGATTCGATTTTTGCACACCCTTATTTTTCGTGTAATTTTGCTAATACTTTTAAAATTTAAATTAATTTAATATAATTTGAACTTTAAAGACCGATCAAAATGACGGTAAAAAACCAAATGTGACAATTGTTATGAGACATTAGGAGGATTTATAAATATTTTTCTTTCTTAATTGATATGTTTTTTCTTTTATCTTTATCGTGGAATTAAGTTTAAGTAAGCGGCATCAAAGGCTTAAAATATGGCATTAATTTGAGGGCCTTAATATTTTTTAATCAATAATAAATTATAGGTATTTTTAAAATAAATATTGATAATTGATCGAAATTATAATTTTTTATATGAGAGAAAAAAATTATTAAAAGAAGTTTGATGTATCTGAAGTACTATTTATAATGAAAATTAAATAGATTTGCTATTGTATGAGTTAAAAATAAATTATCAGAAGAAGTAAATTATATAAAAATTATTATCAATTTTGCATTTCAAACCGTTGGAATATTAGACTTCATAAATTCAAAAATATATAAATTAAGGTCTTCATTCAATTTTGACTTTAGGTTATCAATGCACTTAAGCGTGATGGTTATATATTTGATTCAAAACATCAAAAGTAATTCTCAACTATCGTAAAAGTTCTATATTTAATTTTATATTACATATATCTCTCTCATTCTATATTTATTTCAAATTTTAATTATTTAATGGAATGGTTAATTATAACTAATGAAATATTTCTTCGCTTTCAGGCGAAAGTTAAAAAATAAGAATCTATAGAGCTTTATAGACGAATAGTTGGGCATATTCATTATTTATTTTTTTGTCAATATACATAAATTATACACATATAATACATAAATTATACATATATACTTATATATTTACCGATTATTTCTAATTTAATTAATTGAATGAGCAACATATTTACTTTAATCAGTTGAGTAAATGGATAATTTAATTAATTCCCCACTATTGATTGTTTTACCTTGATATTTTTGTATTAGAATAAATTTATCTAGGTGCACCCCTAAATTTTGCTGATTAATAAAAAGCAGAATAGATCGTGATCTTCTCAAATAATTTTTTTTGTGCTTATAGAAAATTTATATTCCAACCATAATTTTGGTTCCGTGGCAAAAAAATTAAAAACAAATCTGAAATAATGATATTTTGACTATAAATTTTTTATTTGAATGATGTTCTAATCATGACTAGAAAAAAATATATAATAAAAATAATTATTGTGTCTAAAGATGAAACAACTAAAATTTCGAATAAATATTTTATGTATTTGACCCAAAAAGGGACCATGCATTATTGAAATATTAATCTTTACATGACAAAAAAAATACACAACCTTTTCGTGCTTGTAGAAAATTCATGTTCGAACCATTATTTTAGCTAAAATAAAAAATGTTCCAACTAAATTATCTATAAGACATATATATATATATAAAATCTAATTTAATAGTTAAATAAATGGATAATATCTTCGGGTGAGTGGTTTGGGCTTATGGAAGTCTCAGGTTTGAAATCTTTTACCGACGAAAGTAAGGGGTTTGCCTTATGGGTCGAGCTCATCGCACCGAGCTTGACGAATACGGGTTACCTCTCCTATGTGGTTTGTAAGTTATTGCATAGGAGTGGAAGTTTACTCTGTGCGCATCCAAAGGATAGCAAGTGCGAGTTCTCCTTGTTATAAACAAAATTGAGAATACATATTATTTAATTATGATAAATAAAAAATATGTCATTACTTAAAGGTCTCAGATTTTATTATTTGAAAATAACTTTTTTGTATTAAAAGAATTATTGAGTTCTAAAATAAAATTTAAAATTATTGTCGACATGAATTTAAAATTTTACATAGGATTTAGCAATTTAGCTACTACTATAATTTTGTTCTATAGTTGGTGTTCGCATCAAAAAAATTTACATTTTCCAAGGATTCTAGTCAAACGTTCTACATTTGTGCTCTAAAATATATTTGCACTTTTAATCCCTTAAACATTATTAAATTCTATTTGTAGTTTGTATTACTACTCCCTCCATCCATATTTATTTGTCCTTTATTGACTTGCCATAAAAATTAAAAAATAATAAATAATAAAGAATAATTTTACCAAATCATTCTTTACATAAATAAAAACAACAGCAGCAAGAAGATACCCAGTGGAATCCCACAAGTAAGATCTGGGAGGGCAAAATGTACGCAGTCCTTATTACTATCTCGTAGAGATAGTAGACTGTCTTCGAAAGACCCTCAACTCAAAAATATTATCCCCAAAAGCAAAAAATACTAGATATGAAACCAAACAGCCAAAGTAGAAGCAAATGACAGTTTATAAAGACAATAAAAGTAACAAACATAAGTGACTAAAAAATAACAACATGATATATAACACGACTACCTCTACCAACATATTATATCCCAAGACTATACAACACTAACCGTCTAACCTTCTACCCTAATACATGACCTAACCTTTTACCCTAATACGCGACCTTCTCTCATTTCTATCTAAGGTCATGTCTTCGATGATACAAAGTTGCGTTATATCCTGTCTAATCACCTCATACAATACTTTTTTGGTCTATCTCTACCCCTTTACGTAACCCCTAAATCCAACCTCTTACACTTTCTAACAGGAGCGTCAACACCTTTTCTCTTTACATGCCCAATGCAATATCTTGAAAAATGTAATAAAATATAATTTATTTATCTTTTCAATTAATATTTAATAATTATGTCAAACAAGTAGGACTAATGAGATCTTACACCAATCTATCAAAATCTTCCTATTTTAGAAAAGCCCCTTTTTTTTGAGAGAAAGTAACCATTTCATTTGGCTAATCAATCTGAAAAATAGCATCTAGAAAATTAATTTATGTTTGGACAATGTTTTAAAAGTTCTTCTAGAAAAAAAAATTATTCTCCCAATTTTCTTAAATGACTTTTATCACGTTCAAAAATATCTTTTTTTTTCTCCTAAAACTTATTAAATCCCTCAATAGTCTAAAAATAAGCCCCTCTTTAAAAAAAATAAATTAATTAAAAAGTAGGCACTTTAACTCCAAGTAAGACTTCAATTTCTACAATTGTTGATCTAACAAGAAACCCCTCTCAATTTCATTCAATACAAAATTTAAAAGAGATCAAATAAAATTCAAAAAAATAAAAAGACATAATATATATACACATGTTCTTTAGCTTAGTTTCATCGGATATTTATACTCTCCAACTTTGAATGTCATGTAAAAGTTATATAGAGTTGAACAAATAGACACACATGTCTTACTTGATGTCCTATGCAACAATTCGCATCTTAGGCGACATCCCACATGGTGACCTGCGTCTATTATGTCATGTCTGATTAGGGATGACAATGGGGTGGGGCAAGTTGAGTTCAACCCGTAAATTTTTTAAACTGCCCTGCTCCGCATGATGATTTTTTCCATTTTCAACACACCTCGCATAGACTTGCCCCCATAAACCCGCGCTGCTTAATTTCTAAGTTCTTTTATTTTTTAATTAAATTTAATATGAAAAATAAAAATTCATATATTTTTTTAATTTTTCGCTAATTAACATCTTAACATCCAATTAACTATTTTTAGTTGACATTTCAATAATTGTTTCTTAATCGTCAATTAAAAGCTTTTAATTAACATTTCAATAAATAACAATTTACCAAACATTTCTAGTTTAGATTTTAGAAAAAAAAAAATAAAACTAAAGTCATTGTTTAAGATAAAAAGTTTATACGATCTTTCATTTTTATTAATTACAAAGATTTAATTTTCTTCGAATTCCTATTTGGATCTTTAAACCCGCAACTCGTTCCACACCACATTAGTTTTAAAAATAGTTACTTCAACCTGCCCTGCCCTGCCCCACATAACTCTAAACTCGCCCTGCGCCGCATCGCATAGCTATGTTAGAACCTGTAATTTATAACTCGTAAGTCCTTAATTGGTTCAATTTGGTGTTGTTTGAGTGCCCAATCGGCACTAATCACGACTCCTGGGTTGGGTCGTGACAGAAGTGGTATCAGAGCAGTTAGTCATCGGAGTGTCCACAGACCGTGTCTAGTAAAGTCTTGTTTATCGGTGTGTCGTGCACCACATCTATAAACAGGAGGCT
>JAPFFP010000008.1:1390777-1408286 GCA_026153255.1 Solanum medicagineum | reverse complement strand
ACGAATGTTCTTAAGGGGGGGAGGATGTTAGAACCCGTAATTTAGAACTCGTAAGTCCTTAATTGGTTCAATTTGGTGTTGTTTGGGTGCCCAATCGGCACTAATCACGACTCCTGGGTTGGGTCGTGACACTAAACCCTTCCCATAACTGTCCCGTCCCGTCCCATTGTCATCCCTATGTCTGACGCATATATTTACTCGTTTAACTTTCTATAAGCTTAAGAATGTACTTATGCGTATATATCCAAAATTGAAGGACATAAATGTCAGTTAAAATCAAGTTAAACGATATATTTATGTATAATGCCAAATAAAAAGTTGGAAAGAAAAAAATAACTCCCTCGATCTTATTTCATGTGGCACACTTTTTTTTTTGTCCGTCCTAAAAAGAATGTCACATTACTGAAAATATTTTAACTTTAAAATTTTCCTTTATCCTTAATAAAATGATTCTAGCCACATAAATATCTCAGAATGATTTTAGATCCAAAAATTCAAAAGTTTCTTTTTTCCGTAAATACCTTGTCAAGTGAAAGGTGCCATGGGACGAAGAGATTAATTAATTTTAAAAAAGGGTCCAGCCTTTGACAGGTCAGCCACGACCCACCGACTTGTATTGACTAGCGACTTGGTCATCGGGTCAAACCGTTTTGCCGTCTCTATTTTAATAAAAATATATACACAATTCAAAAGAAAAATAAAAAACAAATTCTAAAACTGTTAGCTGTGAACATAAATATTTAATAGCACTCAATTTTCTTCTTCAAATATTCAACGTTCAACGTTCAAATTACAAACCTTCTTCTTATCAATTTTGACTCTTTCTTTTACCAATAATAAATACATAAATTCTCTTTTAATTTCCCATATATATATACACCCCTTCATAACATCTAGGTTTAAAAAAACACACATCAAAAAGTTGTAAAAAAAAAAAAAATCTCTTAAATATCTTAGTCACTATGATTTTTTCTTGGAGACGTAAAAAAAAGCTTTCAAAATTGAATTCTTGTAAAGAAGTTGTAATTCCATCTAATTTTCTTTGTCCAATTTCTCTTGATCTAATGAAAGATCCAGTCACATTATGTACTGGAATTTCATATGATCGTGAAAACATCGAGAAATGGATCGAGGCAGGAAATTCAACGTGCCCCGTGACCAATCAACCCTTGACAAATTTCGATCTAATACCAAACCATGCCATAAGAAAAATGATTCAAGATTGGTGTGTGGAGAATAAAAATTTTGGCATTGAGAGAGTTCCAACTCCACGAATTCCGATTGATTCGTCCCAAGTAACGGAGATTTGCTCGAGGCTATTGGTTGGAGCTCAACGAGGAGACGAGAAGAAATGCAGGGAGTTAGTGAGACGAGTCAGGGTTTTAGCTAAGGAAAGCGAAAGAAACAAGAAATGCATAGTGGAATGGGGGGCAGGTTTTGTCTTTGCAACATGTTTTGAGATTTTATCGAATGATAGTGTGGGAATATGGGACGAACTATTGAAGGACTTGTTGTCGATGCTGACGTGGATGTTTCCGATTGGTGGAGAGGGGACATTGAAACTCGTGTCACCGACGTCTTTACGTTGCATGGCAAGGTTCATGAAAGGTGAAGATTTATCAGCTAGGCAAAATGCAGTTATAGTCATGAAAGAATTGATCTTTTATGACCAAAATTGCACAAATAGCCTAATTGAAATCCAAGACTTGGTTGAATCTTTGTACCAAATGGTGAAAGTACCGATTTGCCCCTCGGCCACGAAAGCATCTCTAATGGTAATTTACTCAATTATTTCACATACATCAAGTGAAAATAGCAACAAAATTGTGGCTAAATTTGTCAACATGGGGTTAATTTCTTTGATTCTTGAAATGCTTGTGGATTGTGAAAAGAGCACAACAGATAAAGGATTGGCTGTTTTGGACATAATTTGCAATTTTCAAGAAGGGAAACAAAAGGCTTATGAACATGGATTGACTATTGCAATTATAGCCAAAAAAATCATGAGAGTTACAGAAATGGCCACTGAATGTTCAATTTCAATTTTGTGGAAACTTTGCAAAGGTGAAAATAATTCAGTAATTGAGGCATTGGAATTAGGTGTATTTCAGAAATTATTGGTGGTTTTACAAGTGGGATGTGGTGAAAAAACTAAGGAAAAAGCTACTGAGTTATTGAAATTGATGAGTCTTTACAAAGATCGAGTGGATTGCTCTGATGGATCAACTTTCAAGTATCTCAAGAAGTCGTATTGAATTGAAATTTATGTTGATCGGATTCTTTAAAAGTATCAGCATAGTCATCGTGTAATATTCTATGGATTACTTTTGGAACATTTGATACATTTTCAATGATATATGTTTGGAGGATTCGAGCAGCATAGATATAAACACAAGTTTTGTAGTACTTAGGAAATTAATTTGTATAGATATAGAAAAGAGTGGTTAACCCTATAGAATATTTGATTGAAATTTGCGATCATTGATCTTTATATTTGCTTTTACCTATTTTTTCACTGTCAAACGACTCCTTATATTTGATTAATTTATTTTTTCTTAAAAAAAATAACAAACTAAATAACTTCATGGACAAATGGTTCCTTCTTTTACTTTTACCTTTTTTAATTGGTAAATTGTGAAGAATTACTATAACAGTCAAATAGTTACACTAATGAGTACTCTAGAGATTTGAGTCATTTCATCTGATGCTCCAATCTTTATAGCCTCAATCAACCACATCTAATTACAAAATTTTTGAATCAAATATATACATCTACTAGCTTTCCTAGATTGTTTCAAATAATCTATCCTCTCTCTGATTTCCTTCTTGATCAGTGCAAAAACCATCTTTGTATCCACAAGTACTCCTCTGAACTGCTTCCAAGTCCTTGCTTTCCATGTATTGGATATCCTGACTCCCAATATTGCAGTTGCCAACTCTTTCTTGAACTATTTCCAATGCCTTCCTTTAATCCATCTTAGATATTGTGCCGCCTCATTGTGTTGTATCCTAATACCTGTCCAGATCTCCAATTCTTCGTTCAGTTTGATTGTCCAACTACATTCAGTAAATATGTGTTGTTGGAATTCAATTTTATCGTCCTCACGTAAGCAGCAAATGCTATCATCTGTTGGCATATGAAGTCAAAATATCCTCTTCTTAGTCAACAGTTTCTCTTGATTGGCAAGCCAGAGAATAAATCTATATCTATGCAGCATGATGGTGTGTTTATTTTTTACCTATTTTTTCATAATCCAAATTTATTTAAGAAATAAAGAGTAGGAGGTGACTAAATTAGATATGTTTGATATAGAAAAAATATTTTTCAATTTTTTCATATTCATCTAATCGAACAATTTTACTACAACTATCTTTGATATTGTTCCACTATTAATAGGTGAATATTTGATTAGGTAGATCTAGATCATAATGTGAACTGGGAAATTTTTGGAATTTAAAAATTGTATGTGAGGAGGTCTAAAATAATTAAATAGGCACAATTTTTGAATTATAATTTGCCTTTTTGCCTACTCTTTTTAAGTCCTAACAATGTCTAAAAGTTTCAAAAGAAAATAACGATGATTTAGGTGTAATTATTACGTTGATGAGACCTTTTCAAATAATGGTGTAAGTTAACAATATAATAATAAGTATTAATTAATGACTCAGTCTTAATAAGATTGTTTTAAAAGAAAATTAGTTAGGTCTACTAAATGATAGTACAAGTCTGTTTCTATTAAAAACACGTCAATTTTGTTTATCAATTGATGACTTATAATAAATGTATGTAATTCATTATAATAAGTTAAATTATATTGATGAGATAAAAAAATTCATTACACAATATTAAAAGCATTTTTTTAATATTCAAAGAAAATAAAACTATATATTTCTAAAAATGATAGCAGTAGACATACCTATGTGATTTTCTTCTTCAAATATTCAACGGTCAATGTTCAAATTCTAGAATGAAGACCTTCTTCTTATGCATCTTGACTATTTTAATTGATCACTTGAATTTGACGAAATTGAAGTGGTTGACAGTCGTGAGTTCTCAAATTTAAATTCCAATGGAGACGAAAATACTAAGTGATTCATCTCATATGTCCTTTCTTGGTGGACTGAGTTACACGATATATGTTACTGGTAAGATGAGGTACACGAAAGCTGACTGTAATACCATGATTATCAGGAAAAAAAGACTTAGCTTAATTACTTGATGAGCTTTACAAACAATAGCTTCTAACTTGTGGAGATTTGCTCCCTATTTCATATTTCCCGTAAAAACTAAAAAGAAAAAAAAAAAGAGAAGTGCGAGTTTTCAGGTTCATATTCCAGAGGAGACAAAAAGCACTAGGTGATTCTTCCCATATTTATCCTAGCATTGGTAGATAGGTTATTGCTGGTGGGAGGTGACAAGTATCACGTGGAATTAGTCGAGGTATTCTACATTGAAACAATTTTTTAACAAGGGATAGTACTCACCTTAGAAACAATTTTTTTGTTGTTGTTTGCATGTACCACAAGCGTTTTGCTAAAGATGTTGATTTGTGGGTACATTTTGCTACTAAAGTTGAAGATTTTTATACTCTGTATAGATATGAGATTCCTCACATGATAAATACCTTCAATTGAACCTTCTGGTAGTGTTGTTTCTCTTACGATTAAGCATCTGAAGATGTATTTCATGGAAGGAGTGTTGTTCCAAGTACCCCATAAGACTCTTAACGTGTAACCCAAAAGAGTGTTTCTATAGGAGGAGGAGTCATGAACCATAACTAGCCTGATTTCTATATAGGAGAAGCGGCAAGTGTGTGACCTAGACACCTAGTGGTCAGTGATGTGGTTGAGAGCTATGAGGTCTCAGGTTCAAATGAAAACACTAGGTGATTCTTCTCATCAGTCTTAGCCTTGGTGGACTGAATTACCTGGTACCAATTGCTGGTGGAAGGTAACAGTTATCCTCGTGTGCAGAAGGTGGCCCTAACACCACGGTCATAAAAAGAAAAGATGAAACAAAACTAGCTCAATTACTTGATGAACTTCACAAGAATAGCTTCTAACTTTACAACATTTCACAATAAGATTTTCTGCCATTGACAAGGTTGAACTGTTAGGCGAAGATAAGTTTGTGCTGACATTGAATTTGAACAGAAGCTCCTAAGATTTCCTACATCTTCTCCACATGCTTCAACCGTCTTCTCTTATGGACGCTAGTTGTATTTGTATTGATCACCACATGCTTAACTACAATTATATTATGCACTTGAAACTTATTTCTAGCTGACAAGCAAGGCTAGGATTGCACTTGTTTGTATCCAAGGAGTTGTAATACTTCTTTAAGTAACAATGTGTTTATTTTCTTATCATCGTATAATAAAGCTTGCAGAAACATTATCTTTACCTTCATCATATGGTTAACGTATGCATATACTCTATCTTTTCTAGACTCTCATATTGTAAGATTTCACTATATATGTTGTCGTTGTAGATAAGAAAGCTTGCTCTACATGTTTTGTTGTTTACTATCCATATTGTGGAGTCAATTAAAGTTCTTATACTATGAAAACTTAAGGCTGAAAATAATTTAGCGAGAATAGTATGTCAAAATTCATTGTTTGTATTTTCAAAAAGAGGTAATTTCATAAATAACTTGTTTTTCAAATGTGGCCATTGAAGAAGGGTAAAAGAGGACATCCCCTTATCCACTTAATATTGACCACAACTAAAACTAGTTATATCTCCCAAACAAAAAGGAAAAAAGAAATCAATCGAGATGGCTTTCTCTGCAGCATTTTCACACACTTCTTTCATATATTCTTCATCTTTCTCACAAACAAGAAAAAGTAGAAACAATTATTCCCCTTTTATTGTTAAAGCAGAAAATAATTCCTCTGAACCAAAAGAAAATAATGAAAAGCCAAAATCCCAACAAGAAGCAACTTCCTCTAGTACAACAGCCACTGCAACAAAGCCTAAAAAACCTGTTTATTCTAGTCAGTAATCTATATATATATATGAATTTTCTTTACAGAAAATTATCTTTGTTTAATTATTTTTTCTTATATGTTTTGGTTGGCAGTGAAAAAAGGTCAGATAGTCAGGGTGGATAAGGAGAAGTATCTCAATAGCATCAATGTGAGTTCTTTCTCCATCAGTTAATTATAGTTGAGTGATAATGTGACATCTTGTGTTCATTCATTTGTTATAAACCGCAAAGGAAAAATTACGCAGATAAGCAAACACATACTAGTTAATCAGCTAACATAGCTATAGTTTGAATTAATTATAACTCATGATAAATATGTAACTGTAATTACAGTTTGAATTTTGTATAATTCGTGCGATGTATACAAACACTATTGTAGATGAGAAGTCTCACATTGATAAAACACAGAAAAGATATTAAGCATACAAGTAAACAGAGCACCTACTAGTGACGCATGTTAAAGCAATGCGAACCTAAGTCCAAAGTGGATAATATCACTAGCGAGCTGGGTCATTACAACTATACTACGCGAATCAAATTGTATATCAAAATATACAAACAATGTGAACTGTATAAGGAATTATACAAATGTTGTGCACGAATTGTATAGCGAAATACACAAATGCTATACAAAAGCTGCGAATTGTATAGCACATTATACAAATGTCGTTACTATAACTATAGTTATGAAATGTAATTACCCAAACTATAACTATGGAGCATAATTAGGCCTTATATATTAGTCATTTATGAAATTTGCTCTACTATTAATTCAGACTTAATACTAATAATTTTTGAAAATAAGATAAAATAATTATTCTGAATTGGAAGTTGTGGAAACCCTTGTACTGAAATTTGACTGTTTTTTTAATATATAATTCTTCAGTATTTGTCTGTTGATCATCCACCTTATTACAAAGGCCTGGACTACATATATGAAGACCGTGGTGAGGTACCATTTTCTTATTTTTCTATAAATCATGTTAAGGGGAAATTACAATTTGGTACAACATTTTATTTAATTATTTAAGGTTTTGCATTTAGACCATGTGGTCGGGCCCTTCCCTGGACCTGCGCACAGCGGGAGCCTTAGTGCACCAGGCTTATCCTTTTTAAGGTTTTGCATTTATCATTTCTCTGGTTAGGTATTGGATATTCGCATATTTGAGACAGGGGAATATGCACTTGTAAGTATATCTTTTTCGAAATTCAATTTATTATATCAAAACACACCTCGAAACATAAATTTCCCAGAATATAACCTTATAGAAATCAGATTTAAGACTTACCTTTGCTGCAGATTGGATGGGTTGGAATACCAACAGCACCAGCTTGGCTTCCGACAGAGATGCTAATAAAGGTAATTAGACCGAAATCATTCAAAATACTATATAAGCAATTTGCATCATTTCATTTACATGATGGTAACTACTCTTAACCATGTCACAACACTTCAAATGAGAATATCTGTAATAGTAGTCTTTTTGAACGACTCAGAACGATTAACTGTGTTAGAGTGGGTTATAGTCTCACATTAGTTGGGGAATGGACTAGTGATTTGGCTTTATATGAACTTGAACAATCCTCCTATCTCGAGATAGCATTTGGAGTTGTTCTGTTATCAACATTCCCTAACCACATCCAAATTTTGCAGTCTGATAAGCTGGATTACGAGAGAATATAGTGGCGAGTCCATGGTTTCAGACCAGTACATGCCAGGCAAGAGTACATCAAAGGGGAGTATCAGATTGACCGTTGAAGATGAAGAGAGCCGAGATGGACAAACCTCCAGAATTTCCTTTTACTGATTGCTAAATATATTATTTATCCTTAAAGATCACTCAATCATCTGTCCCTTATTGACACTAAGTAATCCTCAAATTGACTCCTACAAGCTTAATATTACCATCCAAAAGGTAACTGATTCAAAATGGGCAATTCAGTACGTAATAGGGCACAAGAGAGAATCCAGCAACAACTAAGAGCCGTTCTAGATCAACTGAAAGATAAACAAACAACAACATACCCGATGTAATCCCATCCAGCAACAACTAAGAGCTGTTCTAGATCAACTAAAATATAAACAAACAACAACATACCCGATGTCATCCCATAGGTGGGCTTTGGGGAGTGTAGAACTGAAATATGATACTCATTTAACACAAAATACCTTCCACATTGAATAAAATGGAGTTGGTTTACAAATGAATATCAAATTGTATGTATCAGTATATCATAAAATTTTTCATAAAAAATTTATGGTGTACAAACAATATACAGTAGGCAGGTAACTGACAGGTCTCGGTGCACAGCAGCCTGTAAAAATGGAAGGTGGAGAGCAGGTATATGGAGTATAAGTTATCTGTATTTTTCTCTGTATATAATGTTGTACATGGTATCGACAATGAGGGAAAAGAATGAAATGAAGAACCAATAAAATGCCAGGCAAAAGCAGAACTTACAGCCTTCTCCTAGCACGCTTAGTAGCATTCATAAGCTCTGTCAACGAAGGAAGGGGTCGAGGCACTGGCACATGCATAGACCGATATAATTTTCTCAAACTTGGATTGTAACTGTTTGACAATCCAACCGCTGACTCAAAAATACAATTCTTTGTTTCTGTGTGCATCAAGCTCTCTTTACTCTTGATGTCTAAACCTTCACTTACTGCCAAGGTCTTACCAGCTTCCACCACAACTTCTTCCTTCGTAAATGAAATAACCTCTAACTCCTCAGAACATCTGATTGTAGCATTTTTATCTGAAAGTATACGCTCCTTCTCTTCATGTTTGAAATGAGAACCACTAAGCCCAAGCCTCGCCCTACCAAATAATGTCACTGGGGCCGTTTTGCTTGGAGACAGATGTGACTGCCTACAAATGCTAAAAGATGTCATCGACTGGGAGTTGTCTGCATAATCTTGAGCATTGCTCTTGGCCAAACGTGAGCTTAAAATCTCAACTACATCAGGAGCTGTTTCTGCATCAACTTCAGATTCCACATCCATAGGGAACCCCATAAGTTGCCAGAAAGGGTCATCAAAATTCCGATGTTGATTAAAAAGATGCTTCACATAGTCCAGCTCCAGAGCCTTACAACTAGGTGTTGTAGAGATGACCCACCTAGGTGCAAGAAGTTGCAAAGCCCACTCCAGCTCTTCCTTTGATGAGTGTATGGAGTAACAAATGTGCCAGACACCGCATATATCTCTCACTGGTTGATCACATCTTCTTTTTTTCTGACTTTCAATATCCGAAATACCATCATCGCATGCATACCACTGTGCTGATGCTCGAATAATTAGAGGCTCGTGTTGAGAATCAGAACGAGCCTTTGCGATCTTGGCTTCTGCCCTTTGGTACAGTTTTGGAAACCCATCAAACAGTTGAAAACGAGAAGATGGGTCTTCAGACAGGATTTCAGGCACCATCATTTCCAAAGCCTGAAAGCATTCAGGAGTTTTAGCTTTATCGACGTAAATCTTGCAACCAAATGTCTGTGAAACATGCACAAGAATCTCCTCGTGGCCAAGAAGATCACATGTCAGATATACTGTAGGAGCTTGAGGGTGCTTCCATATGCAATTGATGACCTGTTTGTTTGAAAAAAACAATTTTGTGACGTTAAATATATTTATCAATCAAAGTGAGAGAAAAAAGGAAGGTCTTATGGCACATAAAATAAGGGTTAAAGACTATAGACTAAAGAAGAATGATTCACTTAAGGGCTAAAGCAATAGAGCAAGAAATTGGGTAAAGTAAGAATTAGTAGATCGCAAAGGTGAGTCTATGCTCTAGCAATTGATTAGAACCCAGTGGAACTCTCATAAAACGGACTATTCTCTATTTCCAGCTTGAATGTACATCTTTCCTTTTTAATTCCTTCCAAAATGAAGTCCATTCCAAAGACATCCTTTCTCGTCTCGCTACTCTTTCCAGTTAAGCATGGATCTTCAACATTGGGATGGCAAGAGTACCAATTATTTGTATAAACCTTACTTGCAAAATAGACAGTGGACCAAGCTATATTTCCGCCAAGCAAAATCTCTAAACACCCTGATCAAGAACGGTGCTTGATGTCTCAAAGGAAAAATCACCATTGAAGGCATTCCAAGTTGTGGGTTCAGGGATTTCACAAACTTCTAATTTGAAAAGAAAAAGAATCATCAAGAAGGCTTACAACAGCATACTAAGTTTCTCCACCAATTGTAAGTCATACGTAAAATGAGATAAAATGAGAGTGTGAACCAACTTTATCAACAAAGGAGATTGTAACCTATTCTTTCTTGATGATTGAGAACCATAAGCTCACAACTTCTGACGTTTTCACACTACTCACCCGTGAATCGTGATTCACCAACAAGGCAGAAGCCATCATAACTTGTGCAGGTAACATTTCGAATATATTGGCCTTTCGAAGGACACAATATGGCACAGTATACTCAATACAAACAAAAGAGTACTGAATATAAAAATCCTGAACATCCTCATGTCATTTTCAAGTATCTAGCTGCTTTTGATCTGCTTCATGGGGGTAAACTCAGGGGTCACCACTTATCTGCCCTATGAGCTCCATGAAGGTGGATTCCATGAAGCTGGATTCTGAATTGTAAGGTATTGCAAGGACATGCACTATCTAGATCCAGAGACAGGACTTGATTTATATTCTTGTTTTGTATAGGGTGAATCGAATCAAATCATATGACACAACTCAAAACAAGAAGCATCTGACAACTGATTTCCACCAGTAAAACAAGTTTCTCTACTATCAGTGAAACCAAATTCTAAAGAGGTTTTCCCAAACAAAGATTGCAATAGGAACAGTTGGCTTCATCCCTTATTTCCTCAATAGTTTTCCAAAATTTAACAGTTGAAGAAAAATTCCTGCCATGCTTATGGCTCTTGATTTAACAAAAATGAGTGTTCTTCTAAAGGATAAAAATATGGCTCTTGATTTAACAAAAATGAGTGTTCTTCTAAAGGATAAAACTATGACTTTTGATTTTACAAGAATGAGTGTTAGAACCTGTTGGATTGCTGCCTGCCTGCTGGGCATCTTCAATGGAGACTGACCAAATGTGCAATCAAGGAAAATGCAATCGATCCGACACTTTGGTTCTTTTCCGGGGGTTCCCAGATACTTTAGGGGTAATTGTTGCAAACACTCAATCGTGAGTCTGCAATCTCCTGTATGCAGGAGATTTCCAAATTTGCCTTCATACAAGAACATTAGAGCTCCTGCAAGTTGTTAACGTCATGCCAAACTGTTATCACCATAAAACTGTAACAACAAAGGTACTGTAGAAGAACAAAATGCAAAAAGAGAAACTAAACCATCAAGTTAAGGCTTTGAGGTGTCCCCAAGATACAATCTTTAAGGCATTATTTTCCCCCAGGCATCCAGAGTTTGAGTGTTGACTATAAAACAAAGCCTAGGTATAAAACACAACCTCTTAAGAAAAAGTAAATAAAACAGCAGATTGCACTTAATTAGGTAGAGACTATAATAAGCCTGGAGTCATATATCAGTCTTTTGTCTTGGTATTGCCAAAGAGTAGCAAAAGGTTGAAATTTTCCAAGAAAAACTCACAAACTTTAAGTATTGATTCTCTTTCTTAGAAAATGCATACATCAATTTAATGCACATCCAAAAACATATGAGATTTTTGGATGGTAGACAGCATCACCAAAGGTGCCAACAAGAGCCAAACAGATAAAAGCAACAACAAAAGATCCCAATAGGACGGATTAGAGAAAAGAATAAAATCCCACACAATAATATGCAAGATAAGATTGTTGCATGAGAGCGGTGAACTGCCAAATACAGACCTAACTAAAGTAAAAAGCATCCGTCCAGGGCGAAGAAAGGAGGTGCCCCAAGTTTTGCCCACCACGTAAAAGTGAAATGAGGTGGTCACCTTTTTGATAAGGCAAAGTGGATCTCATTGAACTTGCATTCAAGGTACAGAAAAAAAGTTTAGCTCTTGTAAAATTGGGACATTTTTATTTTTATTTTTGATAACTGTAATGTTTGGGCCAGCTTTCCTGCACCTCAACTAATTCCACGGGATATCTGGCACCTCTCACCACCAACAAATACCAGGTAACTCTGTCCACCAAGTCTAGAACATATGGGTTGACATCAGCAAGGCTAGAACAGGTAACTCTGTTTTTTTTCCTTTTTGGTCGCTACAATTGACACATATCCTCCTATCAAAAACAAAATGAGGTGGTCAACACTGTGACACAACTTGGTAATTATTTCAGTACACCAAATCTGAGAAATGTCATACAAGTGAGCAAGAAAAAACACGTACAAACAAGTGGACGCACAATGGTGGGTGCCACTGCCACCATTACACTTTTGTGGTATACAACGCATGTTAAATAAGGTATTTCTTTCCATCTATCCAAGCATGAGTTACCGGTACTTATGCTGGCGGGAAGTAGTAACTACCTCGTGGAATTAGTCAAGGTGAACACAAGCTAGCACAAACACCACAAATATCTAAGAAAAAAAAGTTGCTCCTGTTATTTCAAAGTTCACTTAGGCATCAGCATATAACCCTCTACACGAAGTTTCATTTTGACTAGTCCCATTTCCCTTTTGAAAGGGAAAGAAGGCACCTTGAAGCATAAATCCTTCTCTTCTCATCAGCTACTAACCTATGAACTGCCTACTGGCACACGAGAAGCTTAAAAACTGTTGGTGCATTCACCAACAATTTTAATGGTGGGTCACAGTAAATATGTCGGTGGACAATGGACACATTTTCTTTATCGTTTAAAATATTTTTTGATTGTTTGAGAAGATGGTTAATAGAGAAAAAGAAAATAAATCAATAAAGAAAGAAAATTGGTAAGGCTTTGAGGTGTGTAGAACACTTTTTTTAGAGAACTAGTTGTCCCACTCATGGTTTGCCCCAAGTTAATGGCAAATATGCTCCCAAGATACAGCAACATTACGGCACTCTCACTCTGTAAGCTTCGAAAATTTACTTTATCGATCTGAAAAGTTACTGCAAACTCTCTTTCTCAATTATCTCATTCAAAAATGGGTTAGTTCTTCAATTTGTAGTCTAACAAAGACACCGTTCATGACTGGTCTTATCTTTGCAAAAGGTTGCCTTTCAATAGTGTATCCATGCATGAAGAGTAATGACATTTCAAAAACAGCTCATGCAATAGCACATCCATTCAGAAAAGCTAGGGAATTAGCATTGGTGGAATCTGCTAACTACACCAACCGATGTGCCTGAATTTAATGTAAGCCGGAGTGTACGTTACACCTAATAAGAAACTCCTAGAAACGAATAACAAGAACAATTTATTGTAATGTACAAAACTTGAATAGAACAAAAGTTCCGAGGAAAAAAATATAACCAGCAAGAAAAAGTCTCACTGCAAATTTATGCACACCTGGGCAATGATTGGCATCAAGTGCAGTAACTGTGAAATCACCATCAGGGTCCTTCATCACTATACATTGCGCAACCTCAATATCAACAAAAAATGATCCATCAAGCTGTCCAAAACACGCAGCATTTCAACATTGCCAAAGCACATTGAGAAAATAAAAAATAACAGCTTGAAGAGAATCTGTTATACGGGTAACATACAAAAGAACCAAACTCAAATTCCAGCAATAACCTAATCTCAAATACTCCCTCTAATAAAAGATTACAAGCTACTAGATCATCACAAGAAGTATGTAAATGATAAGGAACATTTGAATTTATAAAATCATCTAAATTTATGTTTTAAACTACTAGCTTTATACGTTGCACATCTTATAGAAGAACGTATGTGGCTCGTAAGGGCTTCCGTGTTATTCCTCCAACTTGGCTTGATTCAAGTCTCACCACTAAGTGCCCATTTGGATTGTCTTATTTTGGGTGTTTTTAAACCAAAATAACTTTTAAGTAGTTTTGAAGTGTTTGGGTAAAGTTAAAAAGTGCTTATAAGCACTGATTTTAGGTCAAGATAACAAAAATAAGCCAAAAGCCAAAGTTAGACATCCTAACTTTTGGCTTTTGGCTTATAAGTCGCAAGCCAAAAGCCAATCCAAACGGGCTCTAAGTCATACAATTATTACTACTCCCTCAGTCACATATAGCTTTTCGAGAGTCAAGTTGATTAATCTTTAAAACTAAATTGGATTTGATGAACTTAATATCTTAATGTTATAATTTAGATATTCAAACACTATATGAAAGTTAAAGTAAGTTGCAAGTATTCTCAATATTATCAAATAAACCTTGAGCCTAACTCAAACCTAAAAACTAGCTCAAAGGGGTAGTATTGTCCAAACCGTATAAGGAGTCCAGGTATTTATCCCTTCTCATTAGACCCTGCATGACCAAACATGGTCTGGTAATAGGGTGTGCAGGCCAGGACACTTTCAATCTATGCAAGGCGTGGGCAACCTATTTGGAGGCCACATTGGAGTTCTGACTCTAATACCATATTAAATGGACTTTATGCATAGCTCAAGCCAAAAGATTGTTCAAGTCATATAAGGAGTCCAAGGATTATCACTTCTAAAAAACATAACTCCAAAAGCTAGTTCAAGGGGGAGAATGTTAACAATTCATCACCAATTTAATTACTATTTAAGATATATCTAAGAAGAACTAACAATATTCAAGAGTTGTAGAGAATAAAAGGAATATCTCTAGAATGAGTGTTCTAGAGACAAAAGTCCAGAAAGACTAGTTCTGGAAATAATCTATGTTGCTCGAACTCTTCAAAAATGTTAGTGGGTGCATGTTGGAATCTCCAAAACTAGTGTATTTTTGGAGAATCCAACACGGGTGAGGCATCGAAAGTGAAGTGTCCACGCAACTCAGAAAACAATTAGTTGGAGGAACATTCTAGAATAGAGTAATAAATATCTTAGCCATATTCTTCCATCACCACATATAAATAGAGATAGTCATTTGAGTTATAAGCAAGCAAGTATAAAAACACGAAGTGGCCAATCAAATGAGAACTAAGAGATAGCAACATAGATCATTGTTAGAGTGAGTACAAGAAAAATTATGTGTAAGAATTGTACGACCGAAGTAGGTTTTACTTAGAGTTAATTATATATGTCTTGAATTTTTTCCTTTATGTTCTAGGAAACTCATAATGTCTATTGGTTTAGGAGGCCTGTTGTCCTAATAGATTTGGAAAAAGAATACATTGTCCTTCTAGGATTGGGAAAATCTTTACCTTATAGGTTTGGAACTACTTGGGAACTATATATATGGGATATTGTTGGGGATTCTAAAGGAAGTAGAGGATCCACAATGTAGTCCTAAGGGCTTGAAAGCATTGTACACTTCCTTCTTTTTCTTTCATAACGGAAAGCTCTCTCCACTTTTGCTTGGAGAATTAGGCCTAGTCCAACCTCGTAAATCTTTGTATTATTTTGTTTTAATTTTCTTTATTTCTGATTGTGTGCTAGTTAATACGCAATATTCTGCAAAATTTGACATTAGAGCTTGGTTGGAGCTTCTACACATAATCAAGGGTTAAGATGTCTTTCTTATCTTCAACAAAGTATGAAATGGAGAAATTCGATGAGCAGTCCAGTATCAGTATGTGGAAGATTAGAATGAGATAGTTCTTGGTGTTACAAGGGCTATGAAAGGCAATTGAGGCGGCTTTTCTAGAAGAGTTGAAAGAATTAGAAAAGTTACACTTGAAAAGAGTTTGTACAATCTTTTGAGTGTCTAGTGTTTCATATTCAAGTGTAGTTGGTAGCATTATGTATGACATGATTTGCACTTGTCCTGATATTTCACATATTGTTAGTGTTGTGAGTAGATACATGGCATGCCTTGATAAAGAACATTTGTAGGCAGTAAAGTAGATCTAAGGATACTTGAAAGGTACTATAGATGGGGGATTGATCTTTTATAAAGACGAGCTAAGCGAATCAGCAATAGGTTATGTGGATTCGGATTATACAAGGACTTGGATAAGAGAAGATCTTTTACAGGTTATGTTTTACTCTTTGATAGTGCTATCTGTTAGAAGGCAACTTTGCAATCTAGTGCTGTTTTTCCACCATAGAAGTTGAGTATATAGCAATTATGGAGGCAGTGAAAGAGGTTATATGGCAACAATGCTTGAAGCAGAAGAAACATATGGTAGTTAGACATTATTTATACAACATATTATACCTAAAAGGATCCTGATATGAAAGAAGTATCTACACACGATAATCCAGGAGATATGATGACCAAGGCAGTTCTGATCAATAAGTTTAGAATTTCCTAAACTTGATCGGTGCGAGTTGTACTCAGTAAGCCCTTTGGAGGGCTGAGGACAGGACACAGAGACATTATTCCTATTGATGAAAGGAATTCAAGCCAAGGGAAAGGTTTGTTCTTAGGTTTGAAGTTTTTCCCCGTATATTTTAGGAAACTCATAATTTCTATTGGTCTAGGAGACCCTTCTAGGATTGGAAAAACCTTTTCCTTATAGGTTTGGGACTACTTGGAATCTATATATAGAGGATATTGTTGGGGATTTTAAAGGAGGTATAGGATCGCAATTAGTCCTGAAGGCTTAAAAGTATAGTCCTCTTCTTCTACTTGTACTCGGAAGATTAAGACTAACCGAACCTTGTTAAATTCGTATGTTATTTTCTTATCTATTTTTGTTATTTATAGTTGTGTGGTAGTTAATACACGATATTTCCACAACACTTTGCAATAATAAAATTCAAATTGTGATCAAGCAATTGTGCCCAAGAAATATTTGCCCAAGCGAGTCTACGGATTATCCCTTCTCATCAAATACGATGAAAATTCACATAAAAAATTGATCAAAATTTACAAATTTCAAATCTCAAAAAGCTTAAATGTCACATAAATTGAAACAGAAGAGTAACAAATGGCATAATATTACTCTTAAGGGATTGATTGCAGAAGAAAAAAGAGGCTACCTGAGGAAAATGCTGCAAAACAAGAGTTTTAGTGAGATTGGAACAATAAATCGGATATGAACCATAAATACAAATCCCTTGAGTGTGATCTTTGTGAGCATGTGTTAAGAAATGGTGTCTCTTTGTGCTCGACTTCGAACTCCATGTATCTACTGAAAATGGCAGCCCTTTCAGCATCTCAATCGGCATTTTTCCCTCGAGGTTGAAGGAAGATGGAGATTTGAGAGGGAAATTATCAATTCAACAAATCTAAATGGGTGGGAAAATTGCGAAACACGATTCATTTTGGAGGAATAATCCTCTGTGGTGAGGTTTATTTTGTGTTATTGTACGACCGCCATTGATTTTGATTGTTAGAAGTAACCGTCTCTTTGACGGAGTCGTTTAAACAATGAGAAATTATTAATTTTGTCCTGGAAGTTTGAGATAATTACATATTTCCCTCAAAACTTCTGATTTAGCTAAATAAGTTATATTTATTTATGGTAGAGCCGTCAATATGGGCTAGCCTAGTCGTAGGGATGGCAACGGGACGGAGCGGAGTGAGTTTGGAGTTATGTCGGATCGGCAGGTTTAAAGTCA
>JAPFFP010000008.1:1374985-1387752 GCA_026153255.1 Solanum medicagineum | reverse complement strand
TTTCAAAAATTTAAATCACAAGAGCCTCCACATGCTATAACATGGATGGATGAATATCCAAGTATTGTTGCCAGATTTTCTACCCGTTCAATTCCTGCTATTCTCATAAGAGTTGTCTTTAAATAATTTTTGTTGATGCTGGATTTGATCTGGCAGAGGTTCAGATGAGTATTTGGTTCGATCAGCTAATTTACACATGTTGTTTATTCATGTTATGTCAAGTAAACAAAACCTTAACTGCAGCGTTAAGCATCTTTAAGAGCTATGTCTGTATAACGGGAGTGTGATTATACTACCTAGGCGAATTCCCTTGCACAAAATATTGCTCAGAGTCAGGAGAACTATACTTCGTGAACTGTGGCTATAACTTCAGTTGGCAATAGTAGGGTTCGGCAAGTGGTTAGACAAGCTGAGAAATGTAAAAAGGCCATATACACCAGTTAAGGCTCAGCTGATATCTTCTACTCAGATATCATTTATCTGCTAATTCCTAAAACTTTTGAATTGTTAATCATGATCTAGCTCAACTTAAAAAATTCACGGAGCAAGTCCGCCTTGATGTCAGTTGGCTATTTAACTAAGACAACACCAACTACATGTCTATATCTCATTCCCAAACAAGTTGGGGTCAGCTATATGAATCCTTACTGACCAGTTACTTTGTTTAAACTCCAACTTAAAAATGAAGAGAAAATCATTATGCTGTTTGACACCTAAACCCATCTAAATTTTGTTTTAGGTGATGTTACCAGCAGAGAAGATGTAGGTACCTCTCAATGGATAAGTGAAGACGTACTTACCCAACAATAAAAAAAATTAGGTGGGTAGAAGAGTGAAAATGTTTGACCTTATCATATACAAAAAGAAAAAGGAAACAGAAATAATTTACAGTAAAGCTCATTTCAATCTAAAATATTACATGAACCACCAGATAATAATTTCAGAGAGCTACATTTTCTAAACACAACGTTGCAACTTGCAGCTAATGGTCCTTTGTAAGGTCCACTTACTTGGGCATTCGGGACGAACACACCTATGCAGCTTTATTAAGATCAAATTGCAAATATTGATCAGCAAAAATGACTTGAAATCAGAAAGCAATTTGTTATAGTTTTATGAATTCCTAATTATTATTTAATCAGATTTTGCGGTTATTAAGAAGAATTGGTAGGTCCCTAGTGAAAGACAAGCAGAAGAAAGGTGTCACATTTCTCTAGAAAGGATAACTTACAGTTAAGCACTTTCCCATCTCTTGCTATTTATTAAGTTCCTTTCTCGAAGTGAACTCAAATTTCAAACTCAGTGCTTTCTAGTTTGTTCAGAGAGTAATTTCACTTTTTCCAAGATAATTCAGTATACTTTTGCCAAAAGAAGGAAACAGAAGTAAAGACTCCATTAGACAAATGAAAAATCTCAAAATCTTTACCGGTGTCCGGCTTCCATCAAAGGAACGAGGATACGATTCTTTGGTTACACCAACATGAGCAACTTTTGCTGTACTTTGGTTTTTAACAAAAGGGTGCTCTAGTAGTTGAGAAGCTGTAGGTCGTGTGGACGGCTCCCGCTGCAAGCATAATCTTATAAAGTTTTTTGCATCAGTAGAAAGGTGTTCTGGAATTTCAGGGAACTCTTTGCTGTTTCCAATTTTAAATATGGCGGCAACCTGTTGCATAGAGAGCAATCAAAGACACTTAGGTTAGAGTTTTCTGATGATGGCCTCGGAAGAGATGATCACAGTAAATCCATTTATCAAATATTCCAACATCTTACCCCTTCATACTGGCTCCAAGGTGGCTTTGAAGTTGCCATTTCAAGAATTGTACATCCCAAACTCCAAATATCCACTGCAAGGCCGTAGCCACTTGTATTCATCACCACCTGATAATATCAGAGAAATGGAATATAAGTCTTTTCTAAAAACCTCAGACACTGACAAGATGGTATGCAGAAACGAGAGTGAGGCATACCTCAGGAGCCATCCAATAAGGACTCCCTTTGAAAGAGAGCACTGACGAGCACGAAGTTATCTGTTCCAAGGTAATATAAATGTTAATGCATGGATCAATTGCTGGAAAAGAAACAGTTTAAAGGAATTCAAACGCGAATAACCTACAACAACAATTGATCAGATTTTAGCTATTCTTGCGTGCAAATAAAGTCAAAGGCAAAGTTTTGGAATCAGTTATCTTGACACTTATCGTTAAAAGTGGTAAAGAAATAACTTTAATGATTGCGCTGCTGCTTACATGTTTTGCCATGCCAAAATCAGCTAGCTTAATTTCACCATTAGGATCTACTAGTATATTGGCTCCTTTTATATCCCTGAAAAGAAATAATTGGCATTTGATCTAGCATTGTCCGCAGAATAGCTGAGTCACAAGTACTCGAATCATAAAGACACATACCTGTGAACTGTATTCCTAGCATGTAAAAAGGAAAGGCCAGAAAGGATCTGTCTTGTGTAGTTTTGTATAACTGGCTCCCTAAATGGCCCATATTCCTGCAACAGTTTATGTATAGAACCCCCAGAAACGTACTCCAAGTAAACTGATAGAGTTTCTTCATCCTGAGGAATATTTAAAAGGCGACAACTGTGACCAAACGGGAAGATTATATTTCTGTTCTACAGAGCAACTAGGTACAGAAGACCAAATTAATATGATCAACATATTTGCCTAAGTTGCGTAAATATCAAAATGACAACTATATAATTATGCACGTCCAACTAAAGCATCTAGTCATACCAGTTCACTTCCATAATATCGAACAATATTTGGATGTGTCAAGTTACTGAGTAAAATGATTTCCTGTACATAAGATAAAATCAGTCAGGTATCAAATGCAAAATTGAAAAGCGGAGCTATTAAACGAAAGACCGAAGATTACAGAATATTGATTATCACGGATTTTGAAAGGAGAGGATATTAATATACTGAAAGAGAAAAAAAAGAGACGTGGTCACTTGTCAAATCAAAATTAGTGATAAAATAAAATAAAAGAGACCTGATTCAGTTGCTTAAGACACTCTCTAGATGTTTGATCATCTGAAACCACCTTGACTTCTTTTATTGCGCACATTTGTCCATTCTCCCTGTTCGTAATAAAAACCATCAGTTAGTTACTATGTAACTATGTTCATCAGGAACTACTAACCATATGGTCTTCCATAACACCAATTCACAATGAGCATAAGATGACCTATACTAAAGCCATGATGCTCCTGAACCAAGTTAAAAACCAATCATCATTGATTGAAAAGAAGCTGGAAGGCTCACAAACCTGTTGAATCCAAGATACACATGACCAAATGTGCCTCTTCCGAGGAGCCTGCCTTTCTTCCATTTTGACATATTAATGGTTGCGCCTTCAGCCACAACACAAGGTCTTGGGTTTGGCAAAGCAGAAGGACTGGGTGGAGAACCGGGTGGAAGGGGCAGCTGGTGACATTCACCCCTTACATCATCCAACTTGCCCGGTGGAGAGTCCAGATTTATACTCGAAAACCGAGGATGTAAAGGTGATGATGTTGTGGTTGGCCCCCTGGAACGAACTGGGCTTCGTGACAGTGGGGTCAACCTATTATCTCCAAGTCCTCTGGCAACAAGCAGAAGTGTCCCCACAGTTAGGATAATACAATGTATGGATTAAATAAAAAAGAAATACTTCTAACTTATGCATCTTGTGTATTCCGTCAAAAAAAAAAGAGGAAGGTAACACTATGTACCGTGCAATTATACCATGCATAAATAATTTTCTCTGAGTTTCCTAATTGAGCCTCCTGAAAGATCAATAATTGAACTAGAGCACACAGAACCATAGAAGCAAGTGCAAATTCAAGAAACTAACATAAATCTCTCTGGTTAGCACATTGAGTAAACTGAAATGCGAAGTAAAAGGAAAAAAAAACCAGAACAGGTGATTCACAGACTCATTAGTCCACCAAAAGCTACCTAAAGAAACAAACATATAAATGAATTAAAAGCATAAAATAAAAATTTAAACCTTTTTTTAAATAACCATGGTGTCTGTGCTAGCTTGTGCACACCTCGACTAATTCCAAGGGACACCTACCACCTCCCACCACCAACAAGTGCCAAGTAACAACTTTTTAACACGAAAACCCCCCTTTTATCTAAGTGCACCAATATAGTCTCTCTAGCTAATCAATACACATTCAATTTGTGGATCTCAATCCAATCCAGTCTCTAGCTAATCTAACTTTGAATAACAACGCACACCAAGTGTGGAATCCACGCCAGCTAGCGTGCACCTCACGGGATACCAGCCACCTCCCACCAGCGTAGGCACCAGGGAACAACTTTTTAACACAAAAAAAGCCCCTTTATCCAGGTGCAATAACTGAACCAACAGAGTCTTTCTAGCTAATCAATACACATTCAACTTGTGGATCACAATCCAGTTCAATCAACAAAAGATCTAATTTAAATAACAACCCACAACAAGTCAATCCAAAGTTAACCAACACCAGTAATCACAACAAAACCTCACCAATTCCAAACAAATGAACATAATCAAACATCAAATCCTACAAAGAAAGAAACTTTTTGATCAAAAAATCAAACAAAACCAACCTGAAAGTATCCAACTGAGCTTGATCAGTATTCACAACAGTACCACCATCAGATGACCCAGATGAGCTAGTACTCGAAACTGAAACCGACCCATGATCATTTCCCAGTGAAGAAACAGAAGGGACAGGTAAAGGATGAGCTTTCTCCAAAGAAGAACCTGAATCAAACCCAGAAAACCCAGAACCAGAACCACTAAAATCTTTACTAGTTCTTGGTGAATTTCTACAAAGTAACTCATCAAAACTTCTGGGTTTCACATACTTATCCCTTTCTTTATCTTTAGATTGTTGTTCTTTGTTCTTGGTGGATTTTTTCCCCCACCAAGCAGGCATTTTTTCCCCCTTTTTCTCAGTGATCAACCCAACTGAGTCAAAAAAGAGTGAAATCTTCAAATTCTTGGTATGCTACAGTGAGAAAAAAGCAAAAATCAATCTGGGGTTTTTCAAGATTGTATTTTTAGGTGAAAGGGGGGATGAATCAATGTAGCTGACGAAGAAAACTTTGAGAAGGAAATAGGAAGGTAGATAGAAGAGGAAGCAGGGGCCTGCCAAGTTGGTTGTACGTGTTTTGCGCTTTACACCCCTAATGTATATACTATATATCAATTTGTACTAAAATAAGTTTCTTTGTCCCTTTTGTACAAATTTGTTTTGCTTATAAAAAGAGTATAATATAAATAAAATGATAACTCGATGAACAAACTAGCTTACGTTCGCATAGAAGAGTTCGGGAAAGGACCATACTTAGAGGTTGGTTAGTTTGAATATAAATTATGATAGGATAAATTATATTGTGATTAGTAATGATGGGATAAATTATGTTGAGGTTATAAATAAATTTTAAGAATGTTATGCTTGTTTACAAAAATACTCTTTATTTTATCTGTTTTTAATGTATTTTCTTTGCTAACTTTAGTTATTCAATATGCGTTTTTAAAATAAATCTCTCATCTTATTTAGCTTGAATATTTTTAGGTGTGCATTTCTATAATGATATCGTATGCATTTAAAATAAAACTTTTTTTAAAATTTAATTTACAAATAGAACTTGCATTTTTAAGTTTGTTAAAGTAAAAAGGGATTTATGAAAAATTAAAATATAAAAAACATAATATTAGTGTTTAATTTTTCAGTAGAAAAATATGAATTAATATTATAAAAATAAGGAGCGAAGGTTTTGAATATTATTATATATTATATTAAAATAATATAAATGTACAAAATGAGGTATAAAAAAGGTGTAAAAGGATATTATTGTCATTAACTCTTTTTATCTCGGGATAACTTATCTCGGGATAACTTATCCCAGAATTAGTATGTCACCCATTAGAAGGGATAACTTATTCAGATACTATTTATTAGTCCCGGGATAAGTTATCTCGCCTTTGTCAACCAACCAATCATTTAAGGCCCACTAAATTTTTATCCCGAGATTATTTCTGCTTATCCTTCACACCAAACGACCCCTTAAAGTTATGTAAATGAAACTTTGCTTAAGCAAATAGGAATACGTCTTAGTCCAGAATCGTAATGAAAGAAAGTAAAATTTTTGTGATTTTTATGTTGAATATATCAGCTATTCTTTTTTAAATTACAAAAAATAGATTTCAACATTTGAATGATTTGAAAGAAAATATGTACTTGATATAGATTTTGTTCTGCTAATGTTAATATTGACTTGTTTGTTAAATGAGGAAGATATCATTGTTATGAATATTTCTTACTCATTTGAAAATTTAATAGTGATTTTGTAATTTATGATAAAGTGATTTACTAGATTAATTAAAGAATTAGCTTGTTTACCAAAGTACTCTATTCCTAATTGATATTAAAAGTGATGGAAATAATCTCTTAATTTAGTTGAATCGATAAATTTATTTAATGATAAAAAAGTACGAGTTAAAATATCACATTATCTGACGTAAAGTATCAAACAATATAAAAGATAAAAGAACAGTTGTATCTCTCTTCATTGCCACAATAAACATTTAATTGTTCATTCATTTTCAACTATCTATATTTATTGTGTTACATGATCAACCAAAGAGAGACAAACTCCTTCTTGTCTCCACGGTTAAAGTATTTTTTTGCCTCTTGAATTTTCACATTGTGCCAACCTTAGAAGACTACCGACCATCGATATCTATGAATGGAGAAATCCATTAGATGCAACATGAAATCAAAATATTTAGGTAAGCAGATTAACGAAGTTATTAGATGTATAAAAATAAAAAGAATCAATAAAAATTATAGTTAAATGGAATACTTCTATATCTTTAATAAAATATTTTAAATTTAAATTTTTATTATAAATTATTTTATTTTAAATTTAATCAGACTCTAATATGAGTACTCGAACGAAAATGGGGGAGCAAAATGGAAAGAGAAGGGGAGTAGGCACCTATAATGAGGAACAGCTTAGGAATTTTAGAGACGGCAGTCAGTGGTTGGATTAAAACGAGTAGATGACGTGGCTAATTTTATTTTTTTATTCTTTTTTTTGTTTTACGAAATATATTTTTTTATCATTATAAAGATGGCTTTTTCTGAAAATAAATAACATTCATGTGTTAAATGTGGGCGCATTTGGTTTTCAGAGGAATTTTTTTATTTTTGGTGAAGAGGAAAATATTAATTATGATAAAAATATAATAATCTTAAAAAATTATTTATTGCATTATTATTTTGTATTAGGATGTGCTCTCTCAGAAGGAAAATTGTTTTATTTTAATTACCATTAATTAGGAAAAAAAATCGAAATTTTTTATCGTCCATACTTTAAAGTTATTTTTTCAACAAAAAAGCAATTGAGCAAACTACTAAAAATTTTGGAGCCTGAATATTTGTGGGAAATAAAGTAAAAGTTTTATTTACATTGATTGAAAAATTAATTAAAAAGTGATTGATGTCGGTTATTCTTTTCTTACTTATTAATATCAATTAAAGTACAATTGATATTTAAATGTCTACAATAATAAAATGTAAAAAATATCAAGCTCAGTTGTTAAAGACTACTGCAAGATTATCATGTAATTTGGTATAAATTATCTAGTTACGACAAAAATAGAAGAACAAAATTCGTTATAAATTGATTTAGATATGTAATCAAATGTATAACAATAATTTTTACAGTAGTTATATTTTTCTTCATTGTTACAACAAACTTCTAATACTTATTCATTTCCAACTGTATTTGTTGTTCTTGACGATCAATCAAGAAGACATGAACTCTTCCTCGTCTCCACAGTTGAACAATCTTTTTCTCCTCTTAAATGTTCAAACCATGCCAACATAAGAAGATTGCAGACCACTACCTGAGCTACGTCACTTTATAATTCACCCCTAAATTTTATATTTTGCATTCCCTTCTACTCGAATCGAGAAATTCTTTAGATATTTTTTCAAAACTCTATAAATGGAAAAATTCATCATATGTGATGAGAAATCAAGATATTTGAGGAAGCTAATAGATGTATAAAAAAAATCAATAACGATTATAATTGAGTGACAAGTACTCCAGTATTTTTGAACATGAAACTTTCTTTATTAAAAAATATTTTATCCAAATTTAATCATATTACAATACAAATATTCGATAAACTATATAGATGAGACACAATTAACAATAATTATGTGAGATCGTTTAATTTTTGACAAGTGTTTTAGCATAGATCCCATTCTGTGGTCCCAAAAAACAATAGAAAAGCAAACAGTGAAAAATAACGTAACTCAGGAATGAATTAAATCGAGTGGATACATGATTTTTTTCTTGTTTAATTTATTTTATTCATTTTGTATTTTAATAAAGACGATTTTCTGAAAATATAATTGACACATCGCTAACATCTTAAATGTGGGTAAAATGAAATTGAGCCATAAACTACTAAAAATTTGGGGGTTTAAATATTTGTGAGGCTAAAGTCAATGCCTTATTTGTATTAACTTTTAGATGATCCTAAAAAATTATTCAGAAAAATGGATTGATGTTGGTCATTTATTAATACCAATCAAGTATAATTAATATTTTAGTATTCAAATTAAAAAAGTGTAGAATCATTAGTTGTTAAAATCATTGCAAAATTACTTTTACAAAAATGACTAATGTTAGTTGGTTTTATTTAAAAAACAATCAATCAATTTATTTTTTTAGAAAATAAAAGATGAGTTTAAAGTATAAATTAAAAAATAAAATCAATTATATAATGGCTAAAAGGTATCCTACCATGATAAAAAAATGGGGTTTCATAGAGTTCTTCTCAATTTCTACGCATAAATAAAATAGGGGGCATTTACAAGAATAATTTTGAATTTATACATGGATCTTTAATTTTTACTCTTAAATAAACTCGTATTTAATTTTTATTTTTGCTATTTATTTTAATGAAAATTCATGAATCAAAACATCCTCATCTTAAAACGTTATCAGACATTTAGAGAATTCTTACCTTGCTCAGTGTAAGTTTCATAGAAATTAAGTTTGCACATAAGTTGTTTAGTATTTCTGCGACTTAATTTTGCTAGGTCTAAGTTTAGGAATAAATTTTTGCCTAACTCGGTACTTCGGTAAGAATTAAGTTATAGTATAACTTGTGTAGTACTTCTATCACCTAAGATTCACTAGGCATAAATTTAAAGAATTTTTTCCTTGCTCCATATAAGTTCTATAAGAATTAAGCTACACCGTAATAATTTGAAACTGAAGTTTCGCCTCTATTAATGTAAGTTCTGTGGAAACTAAGATATGCATTTTATGGCATAACTTATGAATGTTTAATTGAACTTTTTCTCTCTATCGATACAAGTTCTATAAGAATTAAGTGGAATAATTTGTTATGTCTTTTAACGCATAACATGTGTAATATTGTGAATACGAAAATATAAAGTTATGATGTGTAAAATTATTTGTTATTTTGGTGTCAAATGTATTTTTAGCCACTTATTTTTTTTTTTACCATGGCCCATCCCCCTTTTTTATGTTTTGTTTTCCAATCAAACTATCGTAAAATCAAAAGTTTTCAAAAATATTTAATAACACATTCATCACTAAGTTCAAATCTAATTTGTATGTTGTGGTGAATTTCTAAAGTTGAATTATAATTGCTATTTGGGCAAGATTGAAGGGAGGACTATCAAATTGTCGAGCATTAAAGTTCTATTTGTTTGATACTCATTTGAAAAATATCTTGTTAACAACAACAACAACATTACCCCATTGCCTCAAAGGCTCTCGCCCATTGCGGGGTAAGGGGGGGTCGGATGTACGCAGTCCGACCCTTATGTTTAAAACATAGAGCGACTGTTTTCGGATGACCCAGATAAGCGTCGAAAGTTGCATTGACTAACTGTTACTTCACAATTGAGCGAAGCGCAGGTAGTTTAAAGAGCCATTTTGCTTTATTGCGTAAAAATAATTAATTTGGAAGCTAGAATGTGAGACGAAGCTTGTAGCTATTAACGAAACTTGAAGCTTCAAGTATCAAACTTTGGGATTTCACAAATGAATACATTTTGAGTGATTTTTTACAGAAAAAAATTGAGGGCTTAAGTTACCCATTTGTGACACAAAGCCATTAAATTATCATTTTTTGCCCACTTCTATATTTCAAATTAAAAAGAAAAAAATAAAAATTAGTGTTAAGAGGGAAATCTCTAAAATAATTTCTCAAAATATTTGAATACATGCATAATATAGACAATTAGTTAGAGATATTCAATACATCCAGAGGAAAAGTTGATATAAATTATAATGTTTTATTGAACTTTGATATTGTGTTAGTTTGTCTGTTGATTGCAGTAAAATTTTTTTTAGGGGAAATTACATATATATATATAAAAAAAAAGTAAAAAGTTTACGGAAAAAGGATAGCCCATGTTTTATTTACATAAAAATAGCTTCAAATTAGAAAAATTATATATGACTATACAATATATTTGTCAAAAGTTAGAGAAAGTATACACTACTATACAATGTATACTACTTATATATAAGCTATATACTAAATATACACGATGATACACAAATATACACTGACTATACATGTCTATACAACGAGAACCTTTTTTTTTGTAATTATTTTAAGTGAAGTGTCTTTAGATGTAATTTGCCCTTTTTTTAATGTACGTAAAGTAAGTTGCAATCACAAAAAAAAAGGGAAGTAATTTCATTAATGAATTTCTATGATGATAATTCTCTATACTCTTCTAATTTTTTTCCTTTAAATTTTTTCGTAATTCAGTGTCTCCAACAATGTATTTTTTAAATATAGGATAATTTCAATCTCCACGAGATACCTGTAATTTTCGATCAACCACAAGTCAAAAAAGTCTTGCACCAATATAGTCTCACTAGCTTATTAATACACATTCAATTTGTGGACCACAATCTAATCTAATCAACAAAAAATAACAATCCACAACAAGTCAAGTCAATTCAAAGTCAACCAACACCAATAAACATAAAAAACTTCACTAATTCCAAAAAAATTAAAAAAAAAAATTGAACATCAAATATGATCACCATTCATGTTTTTAAGTTTACACCTTTTAACTTAATTTTAATTGTAACACAAACATATTTTGAATAATATTTATCAACTTGATAATTAGTTTTTACTACTTATTTATTCATTTCAATCTTTTCATTTTCTTTCTTTCACTTTTAAAATAGACATGAAAACAATTAGACTTTTCATTTTTTTTTTCATTTGGTCATATAAATTTTTTCTATGATATAGCACTTATTGATTTTCAGTAGAAAATAGTGTTACCTTTATTATCTCTATATTGTTGTAACTAAAAAGGTTTAATTTCAATATTAGCCTAATTACCAATCAGATTATGGACCTTACTTCTTTATTTCTCCTGTTTAGTTTTAGCATTTTATTATTTGCTTTGGATTGTTAATTACAGTTTAAGAAAATGGTGATATATACATATTTCTTATTTATATTGTGCTTTATTTTCTAAAATTGAATTTTATGTAATTAAAAATTCAGCCTGCTAAATAAGTTAACTAACAAATTTTAATAAATGTAAGTTAAATCGAATATTAATGAATTTTAGTTTCTTTGACAATTTACTCTCTTTCTTTATAGTAAAAATAACTAATAAATTAAATTGGTTGTCATCTCAGAAATAAAACTTAATTTAGAAAATATTAAATGATCAAGCCAGGAAGGATGACAATAATGTCCCTCTCTTTCACTAATTGATAAGATAATTGAAGTTTTAATTATTTTTAACTTTAATGATATACGAGTAACAAGAATTCTATTTTCGTATAGCTTATAATATTACAATTACACGTCGAGATTGATTTCACAGAAGAGAGGAAAAATTAAGTACCTAAATTAATTTATACATCATAGAATACACGTGCAATGCACGTATTTAAGAACTAATTGATATTAGAAGTGGTGAAAATTAAATAATCTCTTAATTCTGGTGAATCGATAAATTTATTCACCAATAAAATGAGTGCTAAATAATACTATCATATAATTTGATGTAATATATCCAACGAAGATAGCAACTCCTTCACAACCATATTCTGAAGAAGATAGCAAACCAACTTATATTGTCTGTTTGGTTTTAGTTGCCTTCTACTGGTTTTATCTACATTAATTTGTTCAATATATTCATGGTTGCCGAAAATTTACACTATTATTTATGCCCAATTTAAATGCAATCATGCAAAGATAGAAATTGAAAAATAAAATTTAAGATTAAAGATCAAAATAGCAGATTACCTGCGAAAAGCAAAAAGCTGTAGTAGCAGTTGAAGGAGATGGAGGAGAAATAGTTGAAGAGTGTATTCTTCTTCTTCATGAAATTGATCGGTGAAATTGCCAATGGATGCCACTAGATTCGAGGGGGGAAATTTGGAGTTGCCAATCTGAGGTTTGGGTTTTGTGATCTTGATTGTGAGTTTCTAGATGAATTAGAAGATGAGAGAACATGTGGACAGATGAGCAAAAAGCACGTGGATTAGGAAAAATACGTGGGAAGCAGAAAGGCTGCATATAGATGCAAAATTATGGGAGCGCCCTTGGTGATGTCGAGAAATTTGGTTGATTTGGGTAGACAAGAGGAACACCAGGAAAATGACGAAAATGCCCCTAGAAGCAGGCATGTTGATACCACAAGCAACTCACTCTCTCTTCTATAATAGTAGAAA
>JAPFFP010000008.1:1361023-1374885 GCA_026153255.1 Solanum medicagineum | reverse complement strand
TTAAGGACACACTGTGCATTCAGTGGGCTCGATTTTTGTCCTTATATATATATAAAGTATTTTTTCTTTTCCAGTTTTTTGTTTTTCCCATTATTATTCTGGTCTCTAACGTTTTTGGGGAAGACAGTTACGAGAACACTAGTTGATATTAAAAATATGATGCAAATAATCTCTTAATCATGTCGAATTAATAAGTTTATTCACCGATAAATCTTTATGGCACTTATATCTTTCTTCATCTCCACAACAAACATCTAGTCGCTCATTCATTTCCAACCGTGTGACTTTAATATTTTACTAGATCAATCAAACAAAGATAAACTCTTCCTCATCTTCACGGTTGAACTAACTTTTTTGCCTCTTAAATCATCACATCCCGCCAACACAGGAAGTTTAGAGACCACATGAGTGACATCACTTTATAATTCACTCTTTAATTTTTAATATTTTAGGTTCTCTTTGATTCAAACCAAAAAATTCCGTAAATATTTCCCAAGCTTTATGAATGGAGAAATCCATCATATGCAATGTAAAATAAAATTATTTGGATCAGTAGATTAATGAAGCCATTAGATATATAAAAATAATTTTTTTTTAAAAAAAGTTGAATGGTAAGTATTTTTACATTAATTAGATATTTTAAATTTAAATAATTAAAAAAAAATGGAACCTTCTTTATTAAACCAATATAATAGAAAAATAAATAGTGAAGAACAACTCAGGAATTTTGGATTAAATCGAGTGGATTTTAGAAAATGTATATGTCTAATTATAATATAAAGCTTAGATATAAATAAGGTAATGTGACACCTCCCCAAGACCTTCAATTACATTTTCATCTATTTTCTCCTTTTTTAAAAAAAAAAAAAAAATTTCTTCTCATTTTAAAATTAATTGTGATTTATAAAAATAAAAAAGTCACAATTTTTTAAAAAAGTCACAATCCTTCAGTATGAAAAAATGTGTATGCTTTTAATTTAATGTAAATAAATAAATATAATATAATATGAAATTTAAAAGATCTACAAAATTGAGTGCTTTAAACTGAGGATGTAATATTAATTTAACATTCAAGTTAGAAAGTTCATACTTTTAAAATAGCAGAGGTCTATACTTATTAAACTTTACTACCAATTACACGTACGTTTTCATAGAATTTTTATCATTCCAATAAATCTATAATAATTTATATGTCGCACGTGTCGAGAAACTCATTAATATTAAAAGTGATGGAAATAATCTTTAATCCTCCTAAACTGATAAATTTATTCACCGACAAAAACAAATAGCAGGCATGACTATCACGTAATTTGATGTAGAGTATTGAACAATATAAAAGACAAAATTGCAAAACACTCTAAAAATGTGATTCGAAAGTGTAATCAAATATACAACGATGACTTTTATGAAAATTGTATTTTTCTTCATCGCTACAACAAACATCTTATTGCTTGTTCATTTATAATTGTTTAATTATTTGTTGTTTTAAAGGATCCTCTACAGATGAACTACATTTTATGCCTCTTAAATGATCACAACCTGCCAAACATGAGGAGATCAACAAAAGACCATCGATATATATGACGTGACGAGTAATGTCGCTTCATAGCTCACCTCTTAATTTGATATCTGGGGTTCGAACTCTATGAGTGGAGAAATCTATCATATGAGATGTGAAATTGAATTATTTAGGTTAGTAGATTGAAGAAGAACCAAGAAGAATCGTAGTTCAATAATAATTGATAAGTCCTTTTTTTTTTTATCGTTAATCAACCATTTTGAATAATTTGAGTCCTACTAAATACGAAACCTCTTCTATTAAAAAATAGTTTAATCTAAATTTAATCAAATCAGACTGTAATACGAGTATTCGACAAATTATATGTTGATGAAACCATGAGGAACAGCTCAGTATATTTGGAAACGGCAATGGTGGTTGGATTAAACCGATTGGATGACGTGGCTCTCTTTTTAAATTTTGTTTTTTATATTTTATTTTGTTTATTTATTTATTTTGTGTTTTAATAAAAACAGCTTTTTCTGGAAATACAATTGACTCATCACTCTCGTCTTAAATGTGAGTGCATTTGGCTTTTAGAGGAAAACATAAATTTGAATAAAAGTATATTATTTTAAAATTATTTATTGCATTATCTTTTTTACTTAGGAAGTGTGTTCTATTGAAATGAAAATGCCTTTATTTAGGGCTATATAAAGAGCATTACATTTCTCAAATATCCCATGAATTCTGGAGAAATTCAAAATCTGGCTCGAGGAGCAAAATCATCCTCCGAGAAGTATGTCACTAATGACCCTCGAGTCACGGAGAATAATCTAAGATGAGAAGAATCAAGGAGAAATAGATTTGTACCTACATTTATTTTATCAATAAAATTATGTTCATATTTTATTTGCAATTGCAATTTATTTTGCATCACAATAAAATTTGTTGCAAACACAATCCTAAAGTTTTCAGATATCAATTGGCACCTTTTTTTGTTTTCATACACCTAACAATCTCCCCATATAACTAATGTCACGGTTGGGGAGGGTGCTTTTGACATGGCCGGCACTCAAAGACTATTGCTAGTCTTCGAGCAAACCACTTGACCTTATTGTCACACATCATGCTCAACAACAGAAGAAAATAATCAAGAAGAATAATTAATTTAAATAAATACTCTCAATAATAGGTTTCCAATGAATAAGGATTGGAATGTCAATAACAATCAATCAACTCTACTCAATATTTATAAAACCTCTATTCAACTCTAGAAGGTGCCAAGGCAAGTCCCGCTACCTCAAAAAAAATAACTATGTCCACTCAACATAAGAAAGAAAAAGACTCCTTCGGATAGCAAGGAGGGGTCACCAAATCAGCTAACTGCAATAGATCCTCAACAGTACTTGTTAATGATCTCTACTACTTGTATCTACATCATTAATGATGCAGGCCAAAATGGACGTTAGTACATGAAATATATTGGTATGTAAAATGACAAAGAGGAAAAGAACACTCATAATAAGATGCTCAATTCAAGGAACTCAACTCAACTCAAGAGACTCGACAAACATCATCTCAATTTTTAGGATACTCAACTCAACTCAATAAAACATGAAAAATTTGTATAGTAAAATAATGCTCCTAAAAGAAACTCTAGCATGCAATTCGGTCAAATTAATTATGCAAAATTAGGGAGTTTCTCTAACCGACAATACTTCCACCACCATAGTTGGTGATGCACACTGAAGGCAATGCCGTCGCCATGCTCGTCCAGTACTTGCCAAGGTAAGGACGCACAAGTACTCTCTCTCTCTGGATCCATAATTATTGTCCATCTTTTTGGGACAAGAGTTGCCAGAGTTTTGCACAACTATCTTACACCGACAACATAGTTATGGAGTTTGAGATACTTGTACTCTTACCCAGCTTGATGCTCAATACTACTCCTAAAACATTCTCTTTAAACTCATTCAAACTCATCTTAATCTCATCTCAATCATCAAATCTTTCTTTTAAAGCAAAAGGGATATATACTTTCAAACTATTTAGAACTCATCAAAATCCTATATATACTTTCAAACTATTTAGAACTCATCAAAATCCTATATATACTTTCAAACTATTTAGAACTCATCAAAATCCTTTCTCAAAACATCATGTGCTCTCTTTTAAAACATACTTCAAAAGTCATTCACATCTCATCAAGACCTATTCTCAAATCATTATTAATTCTCAAAAAACTCATATTTATGCAGACTCAGCAAAATAAGTTCAAATTAGTTCAAAATCATATTTGTTCAACATACAAATTAAAAATGACCATTAACCTCAATTTGAAAAATGAATAAAAATTAAATATAATCATTAATTAGGGTTCATGTGAATGAAGACATGACATGCATCCAAATTAAATACTCAACTCATGAATATCATTGACATGTTTTTACGTACAAGGAACCCAATAAGACAATAGGTAACTCAAGAATTCAATTCAAGAAATTCAGAGTGACTCAAACTCAACTCAACTCGAATCAATGAAGATGAAGGGGCACGTGGATAAACTCAATCCAACATTATGTTAGCCTTACATACCTGGAAGATTTGGATTCTGGAAAATGCGTTATGAAAGCGTTCTCTAACCTAGGGGTATTTTGATAATTTTGCAGGGTAACAACTAAGTCCCACAGGGCGATCATTGTGATTAACGATCTACCCTCAGACTAAATTTCACATATCGCATTACCACAATCCATTTTCCATGTCAATTTTTGAGATTCTTAGTATGCGACACTTATGAACAAATATTTATGATGATCAAAGCCTAGAGCTAACAATGGTCTCTAAGCTACCTTTAACGTGATAAATCATTTTTATTACCAAGAAAAAAACTAAAAATGATAAGGAGATAAGTGAAATATCTCCAAAAAAGAGCCAAAATTCGTGTTTGTCATATAAAAAAATGAGTCTGAACATGAAAAATGAAATAGGAGGTTATTGGGATTTAGTTTTGATGGAGTCGCATAGTTTGGTTAGCAGGCAGGCCGCCTTCCTACATCTGCGGGCCGGAAGGCCATATCCTAGGGGGTCGAGGGATACTATTTGTACTTTTTGTATGCGAATCTCGATTGAAAGAATCTCCTTTGGCTCCACTACAGTCGCCAAAAAAAGACTCTATTTCTCCTGCTATCAAGGCCAATATTACCCTGGTACTACTCAACAAACAACACTTTTATCCTTTATTAGAAATTGAGGGTTTCAAATTACACATCTAGAGGAAAGGTTCATATAAATTATAACTTTGTATTTGTCTGTTAAATTTTCTTAATGTAGGTAAAATAATTAAATTTTATTACTGAATTGTTATGAATAGGGGTGGCTCGATAGTTAGAAAAAAGACAAGTGATTTAGGCCTTCAAATTTAAGGGGCCTCATTTTTTTTTATAGCAATAATAGGTTATAGTTTTTTTCAGGAAAAAATATTAAGTATGTAATATTTATAATAAAAATTGTTTATTTTATATAAAAGAGAGAAATTATTAGAAGAAGATTGGGCCAACTGAAATATGATTATATCATCAATTGAAAATAATAACTGAATGAAATCAATTTTAATTTTTAATTAATAATTCTTCATCTCAAAGAGCTAGAGGAATAAAATTCGTAATAAAATATTTAATTTATTTTCTGAAGTTTAAGGTCTTCATACGATTTTCGCCTTGGGCCATTAATGTGCATGAGCCGCTCCTGCTTATGTGGATACTCTTTTTTTTTGTCCTTCTTTTTCTCTTCTAAGATTTTTCTTGATTCGAAGGTCTTCGCATTTGTCGAACATAGGATGATTTGAATCTTCTTGTATATTGCTATCATAGAGTATAATTATAAAACATATTAAAAGTAGAGGACTAAATATAATTTTATTTTCTAAAACCAAGATTTATAAATGCCACAACTGAATTAGTAAGACAAGCCTTTTACTTTTGGCTTTACTCTATGAAAAGTCAAAAATGCAAAGAAACGTAACGCTCTAAATATACATGAATAGCCACGTTGCAAAACTTTTTTTTAAAAAACTTGTAAAAATACAAACAACTTTTTATATATATAGTCCCTTTTTTTCTCTACTTCAATTATATATATTCCCAGAAAAAGAGTTGATACATGCAAAGCATTGTTATTATTATAGAGTTGAATTTTATTTCCTGGTGAAGTTTTCTTTATCTTTTTTTTTTGGTTGTGAATTAATATTTTGAATTGGTGAAGTGTGTTTTTATATTTATCTTTATATACATTTTTTCCTATCAAAATTTGGTGAAATTAATCTTGTTTATATGTTCCTTTTTGTTTGATATCTTTGTTTGAAAAGAAGAGATTGGAGTTGATTGTTCAGAAAGCTACTTTTTTTGCCGAAGAAAATTGGAATCAGGAAGAAATACAAATAAATCCAAGGTACATCATTTTTGTGTAACTTGATATTTTTGAAGTATATATATCTATGTTATAGACATTTTTTTCCTCTAAAAATTTGTTAAAATTAATCTTGTTTATGTGTTCCTTTCTGTTTAGTAGCTTTGTTTGAAAAGAAGAGGTTGAAGTTGATTATTCAGAAAGTCAATTTTTTTCGTTGAAGAAAATTGAAACCAGGAAAAAAGATAAATAAATCTGAGGTACATCAGTTTTGTGTTACTTGAAATTTTTTAGTTATATATATGTATGTTTATACACATTTTTTTCCCCTAAAAATTTGCTGAATTTAATCTTTATAAGTTCGTTTTAGCTTTGTTTTTTAAAAAAAAGAGATTGAAGTTGATTACTCAAAAAGCCACTTGCTTTGTTGAATAAAATTGGAATCAAGAAGAAAGACGACATTCTGAGGTAATAATAATTTGTCAAGTGACCGTCTGATTGGTGATTTTGGTGTTTACTTGAAATTTGCAGCTTTTGAAGGTGGTGAATTCTGTGTTTATATACATTTTGTTCCTATATAATTTTTTAAAAATTAATCTTGTTTATAAGTTTCTTTCTGTTCAATAACTTTGTTTAAAAAGAAGAGATTGGAGTGGATTTCTCATAAAATCAGTCTCTTTGTTTAAAAAAAAATAAAATCAGGAAGAAATACATCTTTTTGAGAAAATTATTTCTAGTCGAGTAACCATACGAAAAATCAATCCGAAGAGATTGAGTTTCTGGTACATGATTTTGGTGTCAATTACTTGAAATTTGCAGCAATCGAAGGCGATGAATTCTATGTTTAGATACAGTGTTTTTTTTTCTTTTTGAAACTTTTTAGTGGGTGTGGTCAAATCTGGACTCTTCGTTGTTTACTTTTTTTAAAAGTTAACTTTTGCAGAAAAAAAGGTATAGAAAATCGCAAATGAGAGTTAATTCTGTTGTCCTTATTATCTAACTGACGTTATCATCAAGGAGTGTGGTGAGATAATTTTGACCTATTAATCTTTAACTAGTTGTCTTGGTGACCGTCTGATTTGTGATTTTGGTGTTACTTGAAATTTTTAGCCTTTGAAGGTGGTAAATTCTGTGTTTATTATATACATTTTTTCCTATCAAAATTTTCTTAAATTAATCTTGTTTATAAGTTTCTTTCTCTTCAATAGCTTTGTTTAAAAAGAAGAGATTGAAGTGGATTTCTTATAAAGTCAGTCTCTTGTTGAAAAAAAAAAAGTAAAATCAGGAAGCAAAACGTCTTTTTGAGAAAATAATTACTAGTTGAGAAACCATACGAAAAATCAATCCGAAGAGATTGAGTTTCTGGTACATGATTTTGGTGTCAATTACTTGAAATTTGCAGCATTTGAAGGCGACGAATTCTATGTTTAGATACATTGTTTTTTTCTTTTCGAAACTTTTTAGTCGGTGTGGTCAAATTTGGACCTTTCGTTGTTTACTTTTTTAAAAAGTTAACTTTTGCAAAAAAAAGTATAGAAAATAGTAAATGAGAGTTAATTCTATTGTCCTCATTATCTAATTGGCGTTATCATCAAGGAGTGTGGTGAGATAATTTTGACCTATTAATTTTTAACTAGTTGGGAATGGAGAGCCTTCCGTTACGAAGGATTTACCTCCTTAATGGTCCGCCTTGTTAAGTGTAAGTATGAATTAGTCGGACTAGTAGACTTCGGATATGTATCATAAATCAAAGAAAAACTTTGTTCCCTTTCTTTGCTCATTTGGTTTTTATTTCTACCCCTCTGATGAAAATGACTCGCCTATCATTTATCGCAATAAAAATAAATGTCTGAAATTTACAGATCTACAATCTTGTTCGATATAATGTGAGTTTGATCATTTGTTTGGTAAGCTATACTACCTTTACGGATTCAACATCCTTGCTGACGTTTGCTAATGATATACTAAATCCTGCTTTTCTAATATCCTCAGTGGTAATCAAAATGGCAACTGATAACAACTTACTTGCTCCTTCCACCCTGTTGCTCGAGGACGAGGACAAGGTAGCTCAGCCACAGCACGTGCCAGAGCCACAGGGATTGAAACAGATTCTGGACAGCTCAGTGAGTGAAAAACCATTTCGTCCAAGGAATAAAATGAGCTTTGGTCAAAGTGATCCACAAGGATTGCTTGGTTCATCCGAAATCCAACTTGAAAAGAATCCAAAATTGTCGATTGACTTACATAAGAAGACTAGCATGTCTTTGTTGCCGAATCACCTAATCATAAAGAACAAGGAAGCTAGCACTGTCATGGTAAAACATGAACCAACTTTGATCCAAAATTCCCTGATGAAGTTAGCATATCAGCAAGGGATGCTCAATTCATGCCGAGCACGATATAAGGAGAACGCAAAACCATTGGAGGACTCAAACACGGAGACGAGTATGTCTCGTACTGAAACAAGTGTGCGCCAGTCACCACCTATGATTTCGGAAGAGCGTTTGAGGAAGGGGAAACAGAAGCTAATCGAAGAGTCATTTCCACCCACTTCTCCTCACATGAATGTAGCATCTGAGTCTACAGGCGCATCGTTGATGAATAGACCGGGTCCATCAAGAGCTTCTCAGTTGAATTTGCTGTGGCTATTACGGCAGCAAATACAACTATCGAAGACTACTGAGAAACGTCCAGCATTGCTGCCTGATGTAAGATCAATCTTTACACCAAAAATGTGCGCTCAACGTTTGAAGCAATACATGTATCGTCAGCAGCAAAGAGCAAGAGTAAGATATTTTAAGTAAAAGATGTATTTTTGACAATTCATACTTACAACCTTATGGTACTTGTTAATACAGGACAACAATATCGAGTTTTGGAAGAGTTTAGTTGCAGAATTCTTCGCTCCTAATGCCAAGAAAAGATTGTGCCTCTCATCAAATAAACACAGACAACAAATAAGTGGTATTTTCCCTCAGGTGAGTAGCTTAATATTCAAAACTTTCAGTTTAACGTATTTGACGCTTTGTTTTTTCATTAGTTGGAAAAATTTGGTTCTATAAGATTGATTGTCTTGTTATCAACAGTTGTTCAACAAGCCTTTCCAAAATTGGAAATGGATAAATATCTTTTACACTGAGATTTATGATCTCAACATACGACATCATTTTCGATACATTTTTTCGTCTGCCTATCTGAAAGACATCTAGCCTGAATAGCCTCTCTGCAATTCTTGTTTTCCTTTCGGATTTTAATTCAAATTAAGTGCAGGAGGCATGGTGCTGTGAGATCTGCAAAGTGAGGCCTACTGCGGGTTTTGGTATGTCCTCGATATCGCATTTTTTGGGTAAATAAGTGTATTAATGTGGGAATACTCTCATATAAAAGCTGTTCACTAAGAATTAAAGAACCTATACACTGAGTTGTGGAATTAAGTCACTCATGCTTGCGTTGAGGTAGGTTGCCTACATCGCACCACCTTATGGGAATTTTTCTTGCACCGAGGCTTCCCTTTTATTAGATAGTGAGAGCTGTCACAAAGAATATAGAAAGGTGAAAAAGTGATTACTTCGAAATTTTGCTGCTTATTTTCTGAAGTACTGATTTGTCACTTTGTGGATTTTAGAGATGAGTGCAGAAGTTTTACCTAGGCTATGCAAAATTAAGTACGAGACGGGTATGTTGGATGAGCTTTTTTACATGGATAGACCTGAAGAACGTTACACACCATCTGGTCACATTGTTTTGAATTACACAAAAGTAACAGAACAAAGTGTATATGAGGCAACACGAGTGGTCCGTGAAGGCCAGCTGAAAATTGAGTTCTCTTCAGATTTAAAGGTTAAATGTTGTTAAGTTAATCCTTAGGTCCTCTTTTTCTTAAAGTTCTCAAAATTTTCCAAAATGATTGATGAATGAACATCTCTTTGATGCCTTTACAGATTTGCACCTGGGAATTCTGCTGTTCTTTTCACGAGGTTTATATTGATCGACGATCAGTTACTCCCCAGGTATGTAAACATAATACCAGCTTTCCTTTGTATCAGAAGTTGATAGCGATGATTGATTATTAGAGGGAAAGTTTGTTAAGTAGGTGTTTGGATATAGATTTGGTTGAAACTCAGAAAAAGAGTTTTTGAAGTTGAAGCTGAAAATTGGTACATGTAAGTTGAAAGTGCTGTTTTGATATGCGTTTCACTTAAAAAGAACTCGAAAGTTTTTGAGTGGTAAACGATTTTTCATTTGAAAAAACTTATTTCGACAAGTTTTCAAAAGTATCTTCGAAAACTAACCAAAAAGTAAGTCCAAATTTATATCCAAACAATGTTTGGAGAAAAGGAAAAAACTTCTATGTCCAAATGGTTCCTAAATCTCTTATGGCGGAAGGATGTTCTTTTGATTCTAACTAGGCGTAAATACTTGATATTTGTCCTCGATGGCATATCCCGAATTTTTACTAAGGAGTTCAAAAATTTAAAAAGTTAAACACATGAAGAAATCAAGGGGATTCAACATCTACCATATATACGTAAAATATATTTTTGACCTTATGTAGTATAATTTTTCGAAGAAGGGGTTTAAATGAACTCCTTCACAGTACCCTGGCTCCACCCTTGCTTGCCCTTATATGTTTTTTTCTTGTGTGTGTGTGAGAGGGAGAGTTTGAAAAGAAGCACAAACTTGTCATTGAGGTGTAAAACATTATTTTTCCAGGTTCATCAACTCATGGAAGCAATCGAGAAATACCAAGTTTTTGCAGAGCGTAGTTCAAGAATTTCGACCAAAGAATTTCAAAGAAACACCAATGAGTAAGTTGTTTATTCAATTGTTTTACATTCACACCAATTAGTACATGCAGTTCATGACATTCTAATTCCATCTTGAATATGTATCTGTTTAATGTCCAACAATTTTCTCATTTCCCGTATGATTTATGATGTGACTATAGGCACCTAAGTCATACTCTAAAGTGGAAGAATTTTTGTCATACTAGAGCAAGTCGAAAACATCATTTTTGAGAACTCTAGGGCGTGTGGAAGTGAGGGTGTAACCTCGTCAAAACTTTCCAACATTGTTTTTGCGATCCGAGCCTATGGTAGAGTTTAGGAATGAATATTGTAAGACTTCATATAATATGAGGTTATTGACCTTCATGAATTGCTGCAGGTTTGCCTCATCAATACGTGAATTAGCAAGAAGTTTGGACAGAAGATTGGTCAACGGCTATACCAAGCGCTATGTTCGATCCCTACAGGTATTTAGCTTTATTTGATTATTTCAGTCTAATCATCCTGTTAGTAGATTACATGTACATTAGAATGCCTTGTGTAATCTACTTCAAGTTATAGATAAGACAAAGGGCGATGAGGATTTTGCATCAAGATTGACACTTGCACTTCATATTCTTTTCTTTATTTGCTTTTCTACTATTCTACGACTATTGTGTTTGTCTTTGTCATGTTTGAGGGACTGCACTCTTTTGAGAATATTTATTATCGAAGCATGAGTAAGAGATACATTAGGCATCCTATATTTCTTCGAACTTCTCGACAGTTTTGAATTGAAAAATTATGCTTTTTGATGAATTGTAGATATCAGAAATAGTCAGCAGCATGAAAGATCTAATGGACTACAGCACGAAATATGGGGTCAGACCTGCAGGTAATGAAATAACTCAACCATACTGTATCAAGGCATTCTGTGCTTACTTTGACATCAGACAGCATCCTGTTTGTTTTCATGCCATGTTATGGTGGAAAACTTAATGAACTCAAGCTTGAATATTTTGTTTTAGAAGAGTGAAATGCTAACTCTTTCTAATTTTTCAGAAGCAATGGCCAGGATTCATCGTGAACTAGCTGCGTCACGTGTGGCAAACAGTTCAGTTTCAGTGACAGGACCTCAACTACATATAGATGATGCAATAAGTCAGAGGTCTTCAGTAATAAGTTTCGTGCATCATCCATCTTGTGATGAAGGTAGAGCAAGTTCCCATCGTACTGCTACATCGCCAACTTCCTCTACTGCTTCATCCAAGAGGCCAGCAGTTCACCAGGAAGACCCCGCTGAACAGAATAGAAAGAAACGGATAGTAAACTCAGAGGAGAATTCTTCTCTTCCTGCTCCCATCAAGGCGGTGGTGAATCTGCCAATCTTCACAACTGCTCCTTCTTCCATTAGACGACCAATTGTTCAACCATCTATTATTATTCCCTCTAGTACTACATTGGTTGAACCTAACATGAATCGGACCTCAAAGGTGAAGGTTGAAGAAGGTCTTGTCACTTCCCAAGAATTAACCTCTGTTGAAGCTGATGCTTCGGTTGATACTACGTACTGCTACGGTTTTGATACGGTTGACGGAAGCTATTACATGGATCAGTTGGAGAACATGAATGGGGCAAGTCTTTTCGCTGGCATACACATTGGATCTGCTTTAACCGGGACGTTGATGGTAAATGACACTCGTAGGAGCAGCCATCAGTTCACTGAACAATTGCCTTATTTGAATGGACACATTGATCCTCTTGATGACATTCAGTTCGACTGATCAGTAGCAGTTGAATGTTAAGAAGATTTAGTAATGTAAGTTTTCCTTTCTTTCTATCACTTTTACTAGTTTGTTTTGTATGAGATGAAGATCTTTTCTTCTTTCAATGTTGTAATAGCTATATATTATGTCATAGTAGTAACTAGTGAGAAAAAATGGGAGCCTTGGAGCAACGGTGAAGTTGTCTACATGTGACTTATATGTCAACCGGTTCGAGTTGTGGAATTAAGTCACTCATATGCTTGTGTTGAGGTAGCCTGCCTACATCGCACCCCTTATGCGAATTTCTTGTGCACCGGGGGTGCCCTTTTATTAGATAGTGAGAACTTTCACAAAGTATATAGAAATACTATATAGAAAGGTCAATGTGATTACTTTGAAAATTTGCTGCTTATTTTCTGAAGTACTGATTTGTCACTTTGTGGATTGTAGAGATGAGTGCATGCAGAAGTTTTACCAAGGCTATGCAAAATTAAGTACGAGACGGATATGTTGGATGAGCTTCTTTTTATGGATATAGCTGAAGAATGTTATACTCCCTCCACTCACATTGTTTTGAACTAAGCAAAAGTAACAGAACAAAGTGTAGACGAGGCAGCACGAGTGGTCCGTTAAGGACAGCTGAAAATTGTGTGCTCTTCAGATTTAAAGGTTACATATTGTTAAGTTAATCCTTAGGTACTCTTTTTTCTTAAAGTTCTCAAAATTTTCCAAAATGATTGAAGAATGAACATCCTTTCGTCGCCTTTAATGTGATAAATTTGCATATGGGAATTCTGCTGTTCTTTTCACGATGCTTATATTGATGACGATCAGTTACTCCCCAGGTATATAAACATTACACCAGCTTTCCTTTGTGTCAACTTGTCATTTTGACTACTTTCTAACCTTAATCTTAATGGAGCTGAGTATACAAGAAATGAACTTTGCATGTCCTTCATTGATACAATTTGTTGTTTAAATACGAAGGAATTATGTGGTAAAGGATCCCACAATATCAGTAAAACTAATGAATCCTATCAAGTAATTAAATCAGACAAAATCAGAAAATATACAATAATAAATCAAGAATATATGATATAGATATGGAGAATTTTCTATCTAAATTTAGCTTCTTTACGACCTGGAAGTTAGGGGGTGGTGGAACAATCCTAACTTGGAGACAACCCATTGTGTTGATGCTTTGGAAAGGATTTCCTAAGTAGGTCAGCTAGCTGGTCAGCTGAATGAATGTGTACTATGCGGAGTTGTTGCGGTTGGACTTGGTCCCCCACGAAGTGAAAATCGATGGCTATGTGCTTCATTCAACTGTGGAAAACTGGATTTTGGCCTAAGTAGGTGGTGCCAATATTGTCGTAGTATTAGTTAGTACATTATCAAGAGAACTATGAAGCTTGTTGAGAA
>JAPFFP010000008.1:1320970-1360923 GCA_026153255.1 Solanum medicagineum | reverse complement strand
TACCGTTGATTGAATGTAAGGATCCAGACGTTCTACGACCTCATAGGAGCTTGGAAAATTCAGTTTCGGAAAGTTTTGGACCAAGGTGACACTCCATGGGACCCCATACGGTCTATGTGAGGTCACACCAATCGTGTGGAGCCTCCATGGAGTAGCCCTTGTCCTTATGAGGGTGTTTGGCCCTCAAACGTGTAGTTTCAAACTAAGGTACACCACACATGGACCCCTCACGGTCCATGTGACACCTCACAGATCGTGTGGTGGCCTTTGTTTTAAAATCTCATATTATTGGGACCAAGTAGGGTGACAAGTACATGGCCCGTGCAAAGTGGTACGGCCCGAATGGCCTTCCGTATGGCTTCTAGAGTAAAATTTCTTTAATTATAGAATCATCGTCTCAAAAGTTCATCGAGGAAAATTTTCTAAGGGGTGGGGTACGGACAAGCACATGGTCCGTGTGTTTTTGTACGGCCGTGTGACCCTTCGTATGGGTGATTTCGTCAGATATTTCTAATTATAGAATTACCATTTTGGACCTTCATCAACCGTAATTTTTCAAAGTGTTGGTTCATAGACATGTATAGGGTCCATGTGTGTCACGAACTGTATAGTCCTCCTTAAAGCGACGATGTCAAATTTTCAACTCATTTCATTAATGGTATTTCGTAATTACAATTTATCCTAAGGATCTTTTGTGACTTCCTATTCTATCTAAGGACTTTCAAATGACCTAAACTTTATTCCTATCATTCAAATTCATTCCTCACATTTGAAAATTCTCTCAAGTCTCTCTCAAAGAAATCTAGTGGAAATTAAGCTTGGGAATCAAGGGAAGGCTCCTTCTTCAACAGAGTTCTTCTTGAATCTTCTCTATTAGTTATGGTATGTGGGTTTGACTCTTGCTCCCCCTTTCAACCAAGAAGACCCAGACTCTTTTCAAGTGATTTTCATGGATTTTAGCTTACATTAAATATGAATTTTCAATATTATTTTCTATCAAATTCAACTGATGTATGAGCTATGTTTATTTATTGATTTTAAAGTGAATTAAGTCCTAATATGATGAAATTTTAAAGCTTGATTTGTGCATGGGTATTCTATATTATGATTTAAATATGAATTTTACTCATGTGTTTACTTGAATCTCATAGGTATTGTTGGTTTAAGTTTGAATCTATACTACCCATGCTAATCTCATCTCATTCATAGTATATGCATTCATGAGCATGAGATTTTATGAAAATTATGAGATGGATTAAGCCCAATTATGTTTATGTAAATGCTTTTGATAAAATATTGGTTATGACAAGAATATGATCACATATATGTCTTTTGATATTGGCTCTTTGAACATTTTGGGTGCTTTACACCTCATGTGATAATGTGAATGGGTTATTCCTATCAATAAAAGTGTGATATGGAATGTGAATTGGCATTTGAGCCCAAGTGTGAATTATTAGGAATGATGTTTGCCTTTTAAGCCTAAGAATGCATTGAAATGATTCGATAAGACTTATATCTCTTTGAAAATGTGTAAATGTATTCTTGTGGATGATGATTTAACACCGATGGATTGAGGGTGTCAGAGCTATCACCAAGGGCTCTCTCTCTCTTTCCTTGAGCTATGTGCCAACCACAGGTACATGTGAAAATCCTATCCGAATTAGGGGTGCCCATAAGGAAGGTTAATTCTTTTAAATAGGGGTACCCGTAAGGAGAAGAATGATGTGATGCGATGTGATATGATAAGATAAAATATGAAAATCCTATCCGAAATGGGAGTTCCTATAGGAAGGTTGCTCCTCCGAAATAGGGGTGCCCGTAAGATGAAGTATGGTTTACCCTTGGCAAGTAGACCACCTCTTTATCGATGAGGGGATTTCATCGGGATTCTAAGTAATAACTCACTTGATCTTACTCATGTCAGTTGAGGTCACATCCCTACTATATATATGCATGTGTGTATTTCATGCATCATGTGTTTCATGGAATATCGTATACCATATCTCTTGCTATATACCTCTTTCTATATTATGTGCCCTTGTCATCTAAAATTGGATGCAGGATTGGTAAGTCATATGCATTGCTCGTCCACATACTTATTACATTCAAATGTACTAACATATACTTTTGCTTACATGATCTAACCATGTAGGGAATGAGGACTAGTTTATCCACCGTACAATGTCTAGCTTGGATCTTGAGATTTGCTTGTCGTGGTGAGTCCTATCTTCCAAGGACAAACCACTATTCCTTTACCTATAGTGTTTATTTATGTTATTGACTTTGAGGGTGAGCTTGGTGTATGTCTTGGCCCTCGTCCTATCTTATGATTAGAGGAATTGTTGGACATCTTACAAACTCCTTTACGGTTATATGCTAAGTGTTGTGATTGGAGGTTATGTTTATGGCTTTGTATACCTATTGGTTATCATTATGTTGATTAGTTATAAGCTTATGATATGGTTGTATATATGTGCTGTGAAAGATCCTAAATCCCTAATTGTCCCCATAGAGTGAGTTATACTTACCCGCCCCTTAGTATTTATGTGCTACGTGCTTTGTAAAACCATGTTACTCTTATTCCCTATTACATCCCCATAGAGTGAGTCCTATTCTCCTGTCCCTTAGAATTATGTGTTTACTTTTCGATTACGCTTCTGAACTGATGATGTGAATATGGATACTATGAGGCTTATTTGAGGACACTTGGGTTCCCATTCGCCATGTCACTCCTGGGTCCTAGGTCCGGGTCATGACATTGAGAAATTAATATTAAACATTAAAAATACATTCCTCTTTTGATGTATCATGTTACATTTGTAACACCCAGTAAAAATTACAAAATACTCTAAGAGTAGAACGTGTGCATAACGCATCTTCCCATGTTCCGTTTGGAAATCCAAGACCGGATTTGCGATCAACACAAAAAATTGAGTGGGGAAAATGGTCTCGATCGATTTTTAGAGCAGTCAGATCAAAAAATAATTTTTCAATCCGAAATGAATTCCAGTGTTGATGTGCGATAGAGGCGCATCGCACCCCTATCGCGGATGCACACTTATTTTTTTAAAGAAAATTCGACAGAGATTGGAAAACTCGTTCACAAAATTTTAGGAAAAAAATACATTAAGGCGCGATGGGTCCGTGTCGCGGACCCGCTTTCTTGTAGTGCAAATTTTTCTGAAAATATATGAGGGGCATTCCGATCAATTCCCAACCCCTCGTAAACTCAAAACATGATCAAAATAGGTCATTTTGATGCATAAAAGGGTCTAAAACCCTATTCCTAAGCCATTCTAAGTCTTGAAAGAGACCAGGGATTGAAAGAAAAGAAGGAGAGCGTAAGATTGAAAAATTCAAGGAGGATTCCTGAAAGACTGATTGTCAATATTTTATCCCAAGTATGTAAGGCTAAACTAAAAGCAGGAGATTATTCTCTGATGTGCCTAATAGATGGTCGTGGAAGAGTTGAAGGTCTAATAAGTCTCCATACATGATTCTTGAATGGTTTCTTGAAATTTATATTGTTAATTGAGATTTGATAGATGTGCCCATTTACATCCTTTATGTCTTCTATTGATAGTAGAGCTTATTGATTGAATGATTGCGCTGAGGCCAAGTGGTTCGCATGGGGACTAGCAATAGTCTTTGGGTGTCAGTCACGTCTTGGGTACCCTCTTGGGGCATGACAAATTTGGTATCAGAGCATGAGTTCAGTGTCCTAGGGAGTCTATGTAGTTGTGTCTAGTAGAGTCTTATTTATGAGTGTGTTGTCGACCACACTTGATAAACAGGAGGCTATCAGACATTAGGACTTGTTTCACTTCTTTCATGTTCTAAATCGTGTTATAGAGGGATACTCAATGAAATTTCTATTCAAATTCATGCTTTGCGTGTTGTCGAATCTTAACCATGCCTCCTAGAAGAGCCATCACAGGTAGGACGTCCCTCCAAATAGCATGTTAACCCATATAAACCTCAAGGACATGAGGAGCCCATGGAACAGGCTATCCCTGCTGCGTAGCCCCTATTCCAATGTTGAGCTACACCAGGCTATTCAAACTTTAGCCCAGGCTATCATAGCACCTTCTGCGAGACAAGGAGCGGGTTGGCAGGATGCCCATGACACTGCTAGAGTCCGAGAATTCTTGAGGATGAATCTGCCTAACTTCACAGGGTCTGTATTCTACTAAGGACCTGGAGAACTATGTGGAGGAGCTTCAGAAAGTGTTCCAAGTGATGCATGTGGCTGAGGATGACAAAGTGGAACTGGCTGCTTACCAATTCAAGGGTATAGCCAGACTTTGGTATGATCAATGGGACAAGAGAAGAGGTAAGAATGCTCCCGTGCTGACTTGGGCTATGTTCGAGGAAGCTTTCTTGGGGTGCTTCTTCCCAAGGGAGTGAAAAGAGGCAAAGGTAAGAGAGTTGTTGAACTTGTAGCAGGGCTCTATGACTATGCAAGAGTACGGGCTAAAGTTTACACAATTGTCTCACTATGCTTCGAAAATGGTTGATGATATAAGGGGGAGGATGGGAATGCATGTTGATGGGTTAAATAAAGGACCAAAGAGATATGGGAGGGGAGCAAGGCTTGTAGGTGATATGGACATCGTGAGAGTGATGACCATTGTATAATAAGCTGATGAGGAGAGGCAGCATGATAGAGAGGAGTTTAGAAGCAAGAAAGCTAAAACATCCAGCCATGAGGTTAGGAAGAAAGACAATGGTAACCAGTTTCCAGCACCATCATCTGCTAGTGCACCTGCGCCTAGAGTCAGAAATGATCAAAGTTCCCAGAAAGTTGGAGCCAGTAGGTCTCAGGCATAAAATAGTATGGCTTAAGGTTCATGAGGTAAACCACTTTATGTACATGTGGCAAGTTACACATGGGTAAATGCCAAGATGGGAGTGATGTATGCTACAAGTGTGGCCAACCAAGTCACTATCAAAAAGATTATCCACTGTGGACTGAACCGGCTTAATCTTCTGCACCAGCCCTGCCGACTAAGGGAAATCATAAAGGTACTACGTCAGGCGCAAGCAAAGCTACAAACTGTTTGTATGCCTTCGTTAGTTGACTTGATCAGGAGAACTCCCCAGATATTCTGACGGGTATGATTCGAGTCTTTTCTATTGATTGTTATATTTTGATGGATCCTCGTGCCACATTATCTTTTGTAACTCCTTATGTGGCTTGTAGATTTGGTGGAATCCCTGAGAGTCTTCTTGAACCCTTTGATGTTTTTACTTCCGTGGGTGAGTCTATTCAGACTGAGAGAGTCTATAGAGCTTATGTAGTGTCCATCCATCACAGGGATACTATTATTGATTTGATTGAGTTAGATATGAATTATTTTGATTTAATCCTTGGAATTGATTAGCTCCACGACTGTTATGTCTCTATTTACTGTAGAGCCTGAACCGGTAAGTTCTAATTTTTGAATGAACCGATTCTAAAAGGGAAGGGTGATTCTGTAGCACCAAAATGAAAGTTTATCTCATATTTCAGAGACAAAAAGATGATTGCTAAGGGTTGTATCTACCACCTTGTGAGAGTTAAGTCTAATGATGTTGAGTCTCCTACTCTTGGGTCAGTCCCAATTTTGAATGAGTTTCTGGTAGTGTTTCTTGAGGATCTACCCGGAGTCCCTCCTGATAGGGTGATTGACTTTGGGATTGATGTTCTTCCTGATACCCAGACTATCTCAATTCCACCTTATAGTATGGCCTTCGCTGAGTTAAAAGAGTTGAAAGAACAATTGAAAGATTTGTTAGAGAAGGGCTTCATAAGGCCAAGTGTTTCTCCTTGGGGTGCCCCTGTCCTATTTGTGGGAAGAAATATGGGTCTCTCAGAATGTGTACTGACTATAGGCAACTGAACCAGGTCACCATAAGAATAAGTATCCTCTCCCAAGGATAGATGTCTTGTTTGACCAACTTTAGGGTGCCTCTTGTTTCTCAAGGATAGACCTCAGATCTAGCTACCATCAGTTGTAAGTGAGGGAATCTGACATTCCAAAGACAACCTTTAGGACTAGATATGGACATTTTGAGTTGTTAGTCATGTCCTTTGGGTTGACAAATGCACTTGCTGCCTTCATGGACTTGATGAATAGAGTGTTCAAACAGTATCTTGATATATTTGTGATTATTTTTATCAACGACATTTTGGTGTATTCAAGAGATGAAGAGAAATATGCAAATCACCTCCAGATTGTCCTCCAAACACTTAAGGACCATGAGTTATATGAAAAATTTTCAAAATGTGAAATTCTGGCTTAAGCCTGAGGCTTTCCTAGGCCAGATTGTCTCCGATAATGGTATTCAAGTAGATGCTCAAAAGATTGAAGCGATTAAGAATTGGGTCAGATCAACGTCTCCAACTGACATAAGGAGTTTCTTGGGTTGGCATGCTACTACCGCAGATTTGTTGAGGGATTTTCTTCCCTGTCCGCACCATTGACCAAGTTGACCTAGAAAAAGGCCAAGTTTCAATAGTTTGACGAATGTAAAAAGAGTTTCCAAGGGTTGAAGACTAGACTAACTATTGCACCAGTTTTAACCTTGCCCGACAAAATAGAGGATTTTGTGATCTATTGTGATGCTTCGGGAGTTGCACTAGGATGCATGCTGATGCAAAGGGGGAAGGTGAAAATGCTTCTAGACCAGTTAAGATTCATGGGAGGAACTATCTAGCCCATGATCTTGAGTTGGCAGTGGTGGTGTTTGCACTTAAAATCTAGCGCCACTACCTGTTGGAGTGCATATGGATGTGTTTACCGACCACAAGAGCTTGCAGTATGTCTTCAGTCAGAAAGAGCTCAACCTACAACAGAGGAGATAGTTGGAGTTGCTCAAGGATTATGACATGAGCATTCTCTACCATCCAAGTAAATCTAACATTATTGCTGATGCTCTTAGCAGGTTGTCAATGGGTAGCACAAGCCATGTTGAGGAATCAAAGAAGGAGCGAGAAAACAAAGTGCACCGATTAGCTCGATTGGGAGTTCAACTTGATGAGAAGGATGAGGGAGGAGTTAATGTTTAGAACGGGTTTGCTTAAGCTTTGGTGTCAGAGGTGAAAGAAAAGAAAGACTGAGATCCTGTCATGCCCCAATTGAAGGAGGCCATCCATAGACAAAAAGTGATGGTCTTCTCCAAAGAGGGAGATGGAGGGTTGAGATTCCAGAGTAGATTATATGTCCTAGACGTTGATGGTATTCGAGATAGAATCATGGCTGAAAATCATAGCACTAGATATTCCATTCATCCTGGCTCTACCAAGATGTACCATGACTTGACAGAACTCTATTGGTGGAGTGGAATGAAGAGGGATGTTGCTGAGTTCGTCTCAAAGTGCCCGATTGTCAGCAAGTGAACTTTGAGCATCAAAATCCATGTGTATTAGCTCAGAACATTGAGATTCTGGAATGGAAGTGGGAGAGGGTCAATATGGACTTCATTAGTGGTATACCGAGGTATTGAAAGCAACATGATTCGATATGGGTGATTGTGGATAGGATGACAAAATCAGCTCACTTCTTAGTGGTTAAGAAACTAACACTGCGGAGGAGTATCCCAAGTTGTACATCCAAGAGGATGTGAGGTTGCATGGGGTTCCCTTGTCCATCATCTTGGACAAAAGAGATCAATTCACCTTTAATTTTCGAGATCATCCCAGAAAGGATTGGGTACGAAAGTAAATTTGAGCACAACCTGTCATCCACAGACAGATAGTCAGGCAGCGCATACAATACAGACGCTAGAGGATATGTTGAGAGCCTATGTTATTGATTTAAAGGAAAATTGGGATGATCACCTACCATTGATTGAATTTGCATATAATAATAGTTATTATACAAGCATTCAGATGGCTCCTTATGAAGCCTTATATGGGAGGAGATGTAGATCACTGATTGGGTGGTCTGAATTTGGAGAAATGGAGTTTATTGGGCCTGATCTTGTCCACCAATCAATGGATAAATTTAAGGTCATTAAAGAAAGGTTGAAAACTGCACAGAGTCGCCAGAAATCTTACACCGATGTGAGGAGGTGAGATTTGGAGTTTGAGGTAAACGATTGGGTGTACTTGAAAGTATCACCTATGAAGGTTGTCATGAGATTTGGGAAGAAGGGTAAATTGAGTCCACATTATATTGGACCTTGTCAGATTGTGAAGAGGATTGGGAAGCTTGCTTATGAATTAGAGTTTCCTTCCGAGTTAGACGGAATCCATCCAGTGTTCCACATGTCAATGTTAAAGAAGTGCTTGGGAGATCCTAACTTGGTGATCCCTATGGAGAGCATTAGAGTGAAGGATAGCTTGACCTACAAAGAAATTTCAGTCCAAATCCTTGATCATCTGATTCGGAAGTTGAGAACTAAAGAGATAGCCTCAGTCAAAGTCCTGTGGAGAAATTAATTCGTTGAAGAACCCACATGGGAAGCTGAGGAAGAGATGAAATCAAAGTATCGACACCTAATCATGCAAAGTGATGAGAATGTTAAAGGAAATTTCCTTACCCTTAACTAAATTGACTGTCTTTTCTTGAGTTGATGTCTATTTTTGAGTCCGAATAGAGTTGATTGATGATTAAGAAAGAGTCGAGAGTTTGATAGATAGATGTGAATGTTGAGATGAGTTTTAAGTCTATTCGTGCCTTGATATCCACCTTTACTCATCATTCGAGGACGAATGATCCCTAGGGGTAGATGATGTAACACCCGATAAAATTACTGAAATACCCCTAGAGTAGAGACGTGCGCATTACGCATCTTTCCATGCTCCATTTAAAATTAGAGACCGAATTTGCGATCAGCACAAAAAAATTGAGTGGAAAAATTGTCTTGGTCGGAATTAATCAGAATGCCCCTCATAAATTTTTAGAAAAATTTGCACTATAGGAAAGTGGGTCCATGCATCGCGCCTCAGTGTATTTTTCTCCAAAAATTTTCCGGACGAGGGTTGGTACCTCTAACACCTTGATAGGAGTTGGTAAACCCATTAACCAAGTTGAGGGGTTGGTACCTCAAACATCTTGAAGGGAGGTTTACCTTGGATTCCAAGTACTAAGTGGCTTGGTTTGTGATGATGGTCTCTTCCTACACACGTACGATGTTTCCATATAAGCATGTTTTACTTCAAGCATTGATCATGCATGTCATATTGCTAATATACTATCTCTTGCTTACGATTACGCATTTTGATTATGTTGCTTATCTATTGTTGCATTGCATCCTATATACTTAGTACATTCAAACATACTAACGCATACTCTATGCCTACATAGTGTTACCGTGTAGGAACCGGAGCCACTAATGATCATCCTCATCCTTCCCGTGGCTAGTACTATCTTCTCAAAGAAAGTTCAGTGAGTCCTCAACTCCAGGGACGACATCTCTTGTTCTTATATTATGTAAAGACTTTCACTATCTATTTATATGCTTTTGACTATGACGGTGAGTCTGAAAAGTTGTCTTGGCTCCCACTCAGTTCTAAGTTTAGAGGTGTTGTTGGATAAGTAATGTAATTATGCTTGAGCTTGACTCTCTTTGACTCTTTTGATGTTTTATGATATGAAAGACTTCCCTTATCCCCTTATCCTTATTTCTATTCTCTTATGGTTTAATTGCTTCCGTTCCGTGACAAAGCATGTGTAATGATATGTTAAGAGGCTTGTTTGGATCCCTTCGAGTTCCCCATTGGCCGTGTCACGTCTATGCCCTAGGCTTGGGTCGTGACACAACTTTATATATATAGTCCCTTTTTTTCTCTCCTTCAATTATATATATTCCCAGTAGAAGAGTTGATACATGCAAAGCCATTGTTATTATTAGAGAATTCAAAATTATTTCCTGGTGAAGTTTTCTTTCTCTCTTTTTTTTTTGTCGTAAGTTAATGTTTTGAATTGGTAGAGTGTGTGTGTATACACACATTTTTTCCTCTAAAAATTTTCTAAAATGATCTTGTTTATATGTTGCTTTTTGTTTGATATCTTTGTTTGAAAAGAAGAGATTGAAGTTGATTGTTCAAAACGTCACTTTTTTCCTGAAGAAAATTGGAATCAGGAAGAAAGACAAATAAATCCAAGGTACATCAATTTTGTGCTACTTGAATTTTTTGATATATATATATATATATATATATATATATATATATACACACACACATTTGTTCCTTCTCAAAATTTGCTGAAATTAAACTTGTTTATGCGTTTCTTTTTGTTTGATAGCTTTGTTTGAAAAGAAGAGATTCAAGTTAATTATTCAAAAAGTTGCTTTTTTCCGTTGAAGAAAATTGGAACCTGGAAGAAAAACAAACAAATTTGAGGTATATCATTTTTGTGTTACTTGAAGTTTTTGAATTATATATCTCTATGTTTATATACATTTTTTTTTCCTCTAAAAAATTGTTGAAATTAATCTTGTTTATATGATCCTTTCTATTTAATAGTTTTGTTTGAAAAGAAGAGGTTGAAGTTCATTATTCAGAAAGTTACTTGTTTTCATTAAAGAAAATTGAAATCAGGAAGAAAGACAAATAAATTTAAGGCACATTATTTTTGTGTTACTTGAAATTTTTGAAGTATATATATCTATGTTTATATAAATTTTTTCCTCTAAAAATTTGTTGAAATTACTCTTATTTATATGTTCCTTTTTGTTTAATAGCTTTGTTCGAAAAGAAGAGGTTCAAATAGGTTTTTCGGAAAGTCATCTTTTTTCATTGAAGAAAATTGGAATCAAGAAGAAAGATAAATAAATCTAAGGTACATCATTTTTATGTTACTTGAAAATTTTGAAGCATATATATCTATGTTTATATGCATTTTTTCCTCTAAAAATTTCCAGAAATTAATCTTGTTTATATTTTCCTTTTTGTTTAATAGTTTTGTTTGAAAAGAAGAGGTTGAAGTTGATTATTCAAAAAGTCAGTTTTTTCGTTGAAGAAAATTGGAACCAGGAAAAAAGAAAGATAATCTAAGGTACATCATTTTTGTGTGACTTGAAATTTTTTAGTTATATATGTCTATGTTTATATACATTTTTTCCCCTACGAATTTGCTTAAATTAATCTTATTTATAAGATCCTTTCTGTTTGATAGCTTTGTTTTGTTAAAAAAAGGTTGAAGTTGATTACTCAGAAAGCCACTTGCTTTGTTGAACAAAATTGGTGTCATGATCCAAGCCTAGGACCTAGATGTGATATGGCGAATGGAGAACCCGAAGGGATCCCAAACAAGCTTCTTAGCATATCAATCACATATCCTTGGTTGCAGAAGCAAAAATAAGCATCACAAGATATAAATAGAAAGGGAAGCGGGACTAAGGGAAGTCTTGATATTCATAAAATCATAAAAGAGTCAAACTCATAGCATAAGCACATCATAATGTCCAACGACACCTCTAACATGGAATGGAGCGGGGGCCAAGACACTTTCCGGGCTCACACTCATAATAACAAGTTTTCAACATAATGAAGTCTCATAATAGCAAGAGTAATGTAGATAGTGTCCTCGGACTTGAGGACTCACCAATGGTTATCTCCGAAGTACCGAACTAGCCACGTAGCGGAGGATCAAAAGGAGCTCCGGTCCCTACATGGTAATATCATGTAGGCATAGAGTATGCGTTAGTACGTTTGAATGTACTAAGTATGAGAGATGTAATGCAACAATACATAAGCCAATATAGTCAAAATGCATAATCATAAGCAATAGATGTATAATCTCAATATGACATGCATGATCAATGCTAATAATAAAACATGCTTGTATATCATTCATCTTGCACAATATATAGCATACATATGTGGAAAGTAACCTTAACAGACATAGACCAAGTAGCTACAACTTGGAATCCAAGGTATGACACCCCCTCGACCAGGTGGATGGGCATGACACCCCCCGGCTAGGTGTGGTCTACTTGCCAAGGCAAACCAAACATGATAACATGACTAGATGAATCCACTAGTATAACAAGGGTAATAATCATAATCCTATGGTGGCACATAGTTTATAAACTAAAGACTTTATATAAGGACCCCTTCCGTCGAGCCCCCATCGTAAGCCCAATCGGTGCTAAGTCAAATTCCACGGAATACTTCAAATAATCATAACTTGTATAGCTTGTAAGAAACATGAAAACATGACATGAGTAGCTCTTGAACATGCTTGACCTCTAGTAGTGAGCCTAACTTGAAATGAGAGTAGATCATAATCATACATGAAAACTTGCTTTAACATGAATGGCTCACAAGAGGTAAAAATCTTGAAATAGGGCTTAACTTGATACTTGTAAAATCATAGATACTTTTCATGAATTCAACACATGCTTGAAAGCCCTTAATTATCACATAGTCACTTGACTTGTAAATGATGAAATATATCACCAATAACTTGAGAATTCTTGTCATGTCATTTCATCAAATAATTGGTGGGTTCATGGTACTTATTCAAAACCATGCAATTCAAGAGTGAAATGAGATGAGTAAACTCAATGCAAATCAACCCATCAACATGTAGTAAAACCCTCATGTAGGGTACCTTGAAATCCATCACAAAGGCTCATAATAGTTCATGGTTTCATAGCTCAAAACATGCTTAGTCTCAATGGACAAAATCAATTCATGGTATAAGTTTGAAATAGATAGTCATGCATAATCAATCAATATTTCATAAATTCCGAACATAATATATGTTCATAATTCATAATAAATGATACCCATAGGTAATACAACTTGAAAATATGGAATTTTCATGAAAAGGGGAGATTGAGCTCTATGGATGAAAGGGACCCAATGGATGAAACTCACTTACCTTAAACCTTGAATTCTTTTAGGTGAACTTGAAGTAGACTTAGAGCTAAAAGGAGTCCTTGAGTTTCAAAATTGAGCTCGAGATCCTTAGATTTGAATGGGAGAATTGATAGAGTCTTAGAGGGGTTTGAGAAAGGGTTTTGTGAGTTGTAGAGTTGAAAAATGGCTAAGTATGGGTGATTTCACATTTAAGTGGGCATGGGGCTATGACCCCAATGCCCTTGGCCGAAGAAGAAAATCCAAGGAAAATAATACATTGGTCCGCGCCCCTGACACGACGCGGAGTGCAAAATACACTGCTCCGTGCCCCTGGCTCGTCGCGGCTAGGGCACAGACAGCCACTGGAATTCGAAAATGTGCGAAAATTATTTTTCGCTACGGGTCCTCTCAAATTCGGGTTATACCCATTTCCCACTCAATTTTGCCCCTTGGTCGAGAATATGAAGTCGAATTTTTGATATAACTCACAGATTTTGAGATATATGAAAATTACGATTTTGGGTATTTTAAAGTACATGTGGGGCGTTTCAATTGGAATCATGAAGAAAGACAATATTCTGAGGTAATAACTATTTGTCAAGTGACCGTCTGATTGGTGATTTTGGTGTTACTTGAAATTTATAGCTTTTGAAGGTGGCGAATTCTGTGTTTATATACATTTTTTGCCTATCAAAATTTTCTTAAATTAATCTTGTTTATAAGTTTCTTCTGTTCAATAGCTTTGTTTAAAAAGAAGAGATTGGAGTGGATTTCTCATCAAGTCAGTCTCTTTGTTGAAAAAAAAAAAATTAGGAAGAAAGACGTCTTGTTGAGATAATAATTGTTAGTCGAGCAACCAGACGAAAAATCAATTCGAAGAGATTGAGTTTGTAGTACATGATTTTGTGTCAATTAAATGAATTTTGCAACATTTGAAGGCGATGAGTTCGATGTTTAGATACATTGTCTTTTTCTTTTTAAAACTTTTTAGTCGGTGTGATCAAATCTGAACCTTTCGTTGTTTACTTTTTTAAAAAGTTAGCTTTTGTCGAAAAAAAAAGGTATAAAAAATAGCAAATGCGAGTTAATTCTATTGTCCTTATTATCTAATTGACGTTATCATCAAGGAGTATGGTGAGATAATTTCGTCCTATTAATTCTTAACTAGTCGTATCGGGTTCTAGTACACTGGGAATGGAGAGCCTTCCTTACGAAGGATTTACCTCTTTAATGGTCTGCCTTGTCAGGCGCGAGTCTAGTATGTTAAAAGTGACAAGTAAAAATGAACAGAGGGAATAAATTCTTTTCTACTTTCCATGTGGGACTTCATTCAAAAACACCTAATATAAATTTCATAAAATCAATGAGGATAAACATTAATTTCGAAATACATAGTGTTGGGCTTAATCTGCCTCATGATGTAATATTGTCAAGCTTGCAACATTTCTCCCAGAAGGCCTCACACCACATTATAATAGATTATTTCCTTCTCAACTCTCAATATCAAAATTGTTGGATGACTTAGATAAGAAGACTAGCATGTCTTTGTTGCCGAATCACCAAATCATAAAGAACAAGGAAGCTAGCACTGTCATGGTAAAACATGAACTGACTTTGATCTAAAATGTCCTGAGGAATGAGAAACCGAAACAAATCCAAGAATCATTGGCACCTACATTTTCCCTGATGAAATTAGCATATCAGCAAGGGATGCTCACATGCAAAGCACGCTTTGCAAAACCATTGGAGGACTCAAACAAGGAGACAAGTATGTGTCGTCCTGAAAGAACTGTGCTCCAGTCACCACCTCTGATTTCGGAAGAGCGTTTGAGGAAGGGGAAACATAAGCTAACAGAAGAGTCATTTCCACCCACTTTTCCTCGGATGAATGTAGCATCTCAGTGTACAGGTGCATCATTGATGAATAGACCGGGTCCATCAAGAGCTTCTCAGTTGAAGTTGGTGTGGATGTTACGGCGACAAATACAACTATCGAAGACTAATGAGAAACATCCAGCATTGCTGCCTGATGTAAGATCAATCTTTACACCAAAAATGTGCGCTCAACGTTTGAAACAATATATGTATCATCAGCAGCAAAGACCAAGAGTAAGATATTCTAAGTAAAAGAAATACTATGAGTTTTTTTTAATATATAAGCTGTATTTTTGACAATTCATACATACAACCTTATGGTACTTGATAATACAGGACAACAATATCGAGTTTTGGAAGATTTAGTTGCAGAACTCTTTGCTCCTAATGCCAAGAAAAGATTGTGCCTTTCATCAAATAAACATAGACAACGAATAAGTGGTATTTTCCCTCAGGTGAGTAGCTTAATCTTCTCATCATTTACTTCGTCCTCTGTGAGAAACTCTTCTTGAAAATGAAAGTAAATTTTTTTGCCCAAATGTTTTCCCTTTAAGTATGCTTTTTGATGTGACGGAATTCAAAGCTTTCAATATAAGGTATTTCTGTTTTTTCATTAGTTGGAAAAATTTGGTTCTATAAGATTGATCGTCTTGTTATCAACAGTTGTTCAACTTGCCTTTCCAAAACCGGAAATGGATAAATATCTTTTACACTGACATTTGTGGTCTCGACATACGGCATCATGTTCAATGCATGTTTTCTTCTGCCTATCTGAAAGACATCTTGCCTGAATAGCCTTGTTTTCCTTTCGGATTTTAATTCAAACAAAGTGCAGGAGGCATGGTGCTGTGAGATCTGCAAATTGAGGCCTACTGCGGGTTTTGGTATGTCCTCGACATCACATTTTTTGGGTAAATAATTGTATTAATGTGGGAATACTCTCGTATAAAAGCTGTTTACTAAGAATTAAAGAACCTACACACTGATATAGTTCTCTACAAATCGGTTCGAGTTGTGGAATTAAGTCTTTCATGTAGGTTGCCTACATCGCGCGAATTTTTCTTGCACCAGGGCTTCCCTTTTATTAGATAGTGAGAACTGTCACAAAGAATATAGAAAGGTCAAAAAGTGATTACATTGAAAATTTGCTGCTTATTTTCTGAACTACTGATTTGTCACTTTGTGGATTTTAGAAATGAGTGCAGAAGTTTTACCTAGGCTATGCAAAATTAAGTTCGAGACGGGTATGTTGGATGAGCTTTTTTACATGGATATACCTGAAGCACGTTATACACCATCTGGTCATATTATTTTGAACTACACAAAAGTAACAGAACAAAGTGTATATGAGGCAGCACGAGTGGTCCGTGAAGGCCAGCTGAAAATTGTGTTCTCTTCAGATTTAAAGGTTAAATGTTGTTAAGTTAATCCTTAGGTCCTCTTTTTTCTTAAAGTTCTCGAAATTTTCCAAAGTGAATGATGAATGGACATCCCTTTGATGCCTTTAATGTGATAGATTTGCATCTGGGAATTCCGCTGCTTTTTTTACGAGATTTATATTGATCGACGATCAGTTACTCCCCAGGTATGTTGACATAATACCAGCTTTCCTTTGTATCTGCTAGTCAGTTTGACTGCTCTCTAACCTTAATCTTAATGTCGTATCAACTTGAAGTTGATAGCGATGATTGATTATTAGAGGGAAAATTTCTTAAATAGGTATTTGGACATAGATTTGGTTGAAACTGGGAAAAAAGAGTTTTTGAAGTTGAAGCTGAAAAATGGTGTACATGTAAGTTGAAAGTGGCATTTGGATATGCATTTCACTTCAAAAGAATTCGAAATTTTTTGAGTGGTAAATGATTTTCACCTGAAAAAACTTATTTCGACAAGTTTTTAAAAAGCATCTTCGAAAACTAACCAAAAAGTCAGTCCAAATTTATACCCAAACAATGTTTTGCAGAAAAGAAAAGAACTTCTATGTCCAAATGGTTCCTAAATCTCTTACAGGGAAAAGATGTTCTTTTGATTCTAAATAGGTGTAAATACTTGATATTTGTCCTCGATGGCATATCCTGAATTTTTAGTAAGGAGTTCAAAATTTAAAGAGTTAAACACACAAAGAAATCAAAGGGATTCAACATCTATCATATATACATAAAATATAATTTTGACCTTATGTAGTATAATTTTTCAAAGAAGGGGTTCAAGTGAACTCCTTCATGGTACCCTGGCTCTGCTCCTTGCTTGCCCTTATGTTTTTTTTTTTCTGTGTGAGAGAGAGAGAGTTTGAAAAGAAGCACAGACTTGTCATTAAGGTGTAAAACATTATTTTTCCAGTTTCATCAACTCAAGGAAGCAATCCAGAACTACCAAGTTTTTGCTGAGAGTAGTTCAAGAATTTCAAAGAAACACCAATGAGTAAGTTGTTTATCCGACTCTTTTACATTCACATCAATTAGTACATGCAGTTCAGGACATGCTAATTCCATCTTGAATATGTATCTGTTTAATGTCCAACAATTTTCTCATCTCCTGTATGATTTACGATGTGACTATAGACGCATTAATATAGTAGTACATTAATATATAAGTTCTTCACTACTTTAAATATGAGATGAGAAGGATAACCTTGGGTAGGGGTCTCATGAAATAAAATGATGAATTTATATAGATAAATTAAGGAATGCCAAAAGATATCTTAAAGTTTGAAATTAAATATTTAGAGGTTATGAATATGAAAAGCATGAAAGTTATAGATATTAAGAGTAGCAACTGAATTAAGTAATTAAATATGAATTATAAAAATAAATATTTATAGCAAACAAAATAAATAAATTAATAGATTTCAATGCTTACTGCTAAGCTGATTTTCACCCGCACATAATTCAATAAATAAAAGAGTAGGAAAATCACCGAAGTAATTGCTGGTATTCTATAGGTATTCTGTTTTTCCCCATCAATTAGATGAACTTCATCTTGCATTTACTTAGTCAAATGAAGTTAGTTCTTACATTTAATTAGTCAAATGAAGTTAATTATTGAATTAATATGATTTTTTGTCTTAATTCATTTATTGTGTTGAGTAAATTAAAGGGGAGAAATAAAAAGAACTACAACACAAAGGGATAATTTTAAAAACACTAATTTCGCTTTTAAAAGAGCAAGATAATACGATTACTATTCATGTTTAATTAATTAAATAAATATTTTTTATAGCATTTTGATTTAGCGGGGGCAGGGACAAATGGTACATATAGCATTAACGAATAATGTTTTATCCACATAAATCATATAAAAGTTATGACAAAAGTTACAGAAAAAGTTTGGAAGAGGAAAAGTTGAGTAATTTATCTTGAGTTTTTTGGATTTATTTGTTAAGCTTAATGTAATTATAATTATAATTATTCTAGATTATAGATAATAAATATTATTATTAAATTAGATATTTAATTAGAAATTAATTCAAGGAAGTCCAAAAGTTACTAACATTTTAATTAAAATGATACAATAAATAACTAAATATTTTTTAACATTTTAATTTATATCAGGGATAAAATCGTAATTCAACTTTTAACTTGGAGTTTCCCACTTTTAGTAATATATATAAATAATAATATAATATAATGTGTGTGTGTGTCATCCTATCAGTGGATTACATGCACATTAGAATGCCTTGTGTAATCTTACTTCAAGTTATAGATAAAACAAAAGGTGATAGGATTTTGCATCAAGATTGACACTTGCACTTGACATTCTTTCTTTCTTTGCTTTTCTACCGCTCCACGACTATTGTGTTTGTCTTTGTCATGTTGAGGGACTGCACTCTTTTGAGTATATTTGTTATTCAAACATGAGTAAGAGATACATTAGACATCCTATATTTCTTCAAAATTCTCGACACTTTTGAATTGAAAATTTACACTTCTTGATGAATTATAGATATCAGAAATAGTCAGCAGCATGAAAGATCTAATGGACTACAGCACGAAATACGGGGTCGGACATGCAGGTAATGAAATAACTCAACCATACCGTTTCAAGGCATTCTTCGCTTACTTTGTTTCCTCATTCTGCATCATGAGAGTCTTATTTATCCATTTCTTCCCTTTAAAAAAGTGGCAATAACTAAATGTTTTTGTTGTTGATATCTTTCATTAATTCCATGTGACACAAATATGGTTTGTTTAATACTCATTATATTCCTAAAGTTAGTATATGAAAGAAAAAGGTTATAAATGTGCCACCCCACCCCTTATCTTTCTACAACCTATGGCGGAACCAAGATTTTATTAAGGAAATTTAAAATATGAAGAAGTAAGCACACAAAAAGTTAAAAGGGGTTCAACTTTTACTATCTATACATAAAAAAATAATTTTAACCATGTATGTTAGCATAATTTTCTGCCAAAATGGAAGCAAGTCTTGATCTTAATGGACTGTTGTTGTGTGTTTAGTGAGTAACAAATTCTGCATAAAGAGAAGGCGAACATTTAAATATTTTAGTGAAGAGTGCAAAAATGATGTCTTTGACATCAGACAGCATCCTGTTTGTTTTCCTACCATGTATGATGGAAAATGTAAAGAACTCAGGCTTGAATATTTTATTTTAGAAGTGTAAAATGCACACTGTTGAGAGATGATTGCAGCTAACTCTTTCTTATTTTTCAGAGGCCATGGCCAGGATTCATCGTGAATTAGCTGTGTCACGTGTGGCACGTACTTCAGGTTCAGTCACAGGACCACAACAACATATAGATGATGCAATAAGCCAGAGCAAGTTCCCGTCATACTGCTACATCGCCAACTTCCTCTACTGCTTCATCCAAGAGGCCAGCAGTTCACCTAGAAGACCCCGCTGAACCGAATAGAAAGAAAGCATGTTAAACTCAGGGAAGAATTCTTCTCTTCCTGCTCCCATCAAGCCGGTGGTGAATCAGCCAATCTCCACAACTGCTCCTTCTCCTTCCATTAGACGACCAATTGTTCAACCATCTGTTATTATTCCCTCTAGTACTACATTGGTTGGACCTAACATGAATCAGAGCTCAAAGTGAAGGTTAAAGAAGATCTTGTCACTTCCAAAAACTTAACTGCTGTCGAAGCTGATGCTTCGGTTGATACTAAGTTAGTTGTGATCCAGAATGAGAACAGCAGTAAGTACTTCTATGGTTTTGATACGGTGGATAGAAGTTATTACATAAATCAGTTGGAGAACTTGAATGGGGAAAGCCTTTTCCCTGGCATACACATTGGATCTGCTTTAATCGGGACACTGATGGTAAATGATGTTAGGAAATACGATCTGAAGCTCTAAGAAGAAAAGAAAGATTGAGAAAGAAGAAGTTCTTCCTAGAGAGAAGGCAGAGAAAATTCGTGAAGAGAAAGAAAATTGCTTTTGTGGTAACACCCACTGGGTAAACTCCACGGTGATAGGATATATATATTAATGATATCCGGACAATTAGACAAAATACATTTATACACGGAGATTATTTGGGGAATGCTTTACTATTCTTACTTGCTTGTAAGATTGTTGGATTTCTGGATACCTAACAAATGAAATGGCCCTCCTATTTATAAAACTTCCTAAGGGCCCTAGCCCTTGCTACAGTGCCATTTCTAGCCGTCGCTACAGTGCCATGACCGTTGCTACAGTATCAGACAGTTCTGGAGCCTTTCGGGGTGCTTCGAACATGTTTCTGAGCACAATATATAGATATAAATTCTCCCACTTGGAGACTGATCTACTCGACCTCCAAAACAATAAATGTATTCCAAAAAAAAAAATTTCCTCTACCACCAATATCTTCACCCCATCGCAACACTTTATTCTGTACAACTTAAAGAAGACCAACCGAGGTTTTGCACAACCTCAGTTTTTCAACACCAACACACATGGTCAATATGTCTGCTGGATTCTTTGCACCCGCTATCTTCTCCTAACACATGTCACCATCTTCCACTGACCTCCGAGTGAAATGGTACCATCTTCGGATGTGCTTCATCTTCGAATGATATACTGGATTTTTCACCAACTATATGGTACTCTGACTATCTGTATAAAGAATTTTCTCGCGCTGCTTCATGCCTAATTCTTCCAAATAATCCACCAGCCATATCATTTCTTTCCCAGCTTCAACTATTGCTATGTACTCAGCCTCAGTCGATGAAAGGGCAATACACTTCTGAAGCTTAGACATCCAGTTAACTGTTGTTCCATCTATAGTGTAGATGTACCCGGATGTGCTCTTGCTTGAATCCACATCTCCACTCAGATCAGCATCCACAAACCCTGTAGGATTATCTTACTATTACCATAACAAAGTGAAGTACTGGATGTACCTTTCAAGTATCTCAGAAGCCACTTCACAGCTTTCCAATGATTTTCCCCCGGATTTGCCATGAAGCTGCTAACAACTCCTACTACATGTGCTATATCAGGTCTAGTGCAGACCATAGCATACATCAAGCTCCCAATTGCAGAAGCATATGGAACTTATGCCATGTGCTCACGCTCCTCAGTTGTCTTTGGTGACTGCTCCTTTGACAATTTTAAATGGTTTACCAAAGGAGTAGTCTTGGGTTTAGCATCATTCATCCGGAATTTGGACAACACCTTCTCAAGGTACTGCTCTTGGGACAGATTTAAGGTGCCGGCTGATCTATCTCGAGAAATCCTCATCCCATGAATCTGCTTCGCTGCACCTAAGTTTTTCATCTCAAACTCTGATGATAGGGTTGTCTTTAGAGAGTTTATCTCCTTCATATTCGGTCTTGCAATCAGCATGTCATCCACATACAATAGTAGAAATACATAAGAATCAGTATATTTCTTGAAGTAACAACACTGATCTTTTTCAGTCCTGTGAAAACCATTCTTGCTCATGAAGGAGTGAAACTTCATATACCATTGTCGAGTTGCTTGCTTCAGCCCGAACAAGCTCCTGGTGAGCTTGCACACCATGTTTTCCTTGCCTGGAACTGTAAATCCTTCAGGTTGTTGCATATAGATTTCCTTATCCAAATCTCCATGTAAGAACGTCGTTTTTACATCCATTTGCTCAAGATGTAAATTCTCCGATGCAACAATGCTCAAAAGGATTCTAATAGTAGTTAATTTCACAACAGGAGAAAATATTTCAGCATAATCGATCCCTTTTCGTTATGAATATCCCTTAACCACCAATCGGGCCTTGAACCTCCTCTTTCCATCTGAGTCAGCTTTGATTCTAAACACCCATTTGTTCAACAAATCTCTCTTCCCTGTAGGCAGCTCAGTCAACACCCACGTGTTGTTCTTCTCAAGTGAAGTCATCTCATCATCCATGGATTGCTCCCACTTGATCAAATCCTCCACCTATAAGGCCTCATCAAAAGATTCTGGTTCTCCTTCATCAGTTAACAACAGATAATATAATGAAGGTGAATACCTATCTGGTGCCCTGATGGTTCTGCATGATCTCCTTAATGTCTGCTCTGGTGTTACTTGTTCCACCTCGGGTTCTTCAACAATCGTCTCTAGAGTTTCTTGAGTTTCAGTGGCAACATTGTTAGGTGAACTCCTTTGCAACTCAACTTCAACTCCCACTTGCTTTGCATTCTCTGAACCTGACATATCCTTGTCCTTGTACAAGACGTTCTCATCAAATGTCACGTCACAATGCCTTAGGATTTTTCTGTCTTTATCATCCCAAAACCTGTAACTAAACATATCAGAACTGTAGCCTATGAAGTAGCACTTCACAGCCTTAGCATCAAGCTTGTCTATCTTCTCCGGATCAACATGAACGTAAACCGTGCAACCAAAAGTCCTCAAGTGAGAATACTTGAGTTCTTTTCCCGTCCATACTTCTTCTGGAATCTTGAACCCCAGAGGAACTGATGGTCCTCTGTTAATCAAATACGTAGTCGTGTTCACAGCATCTGCCCAAAACCTCTTTGACAATAAAAAATGTGTCCTCATGCTCCATGCATGCTCATTCAATGTTCTGTTCATCCTCTCAGCAACTCCATTCTGCCTCGCCTTCCCGGGAATTGTTCTCAACATTCTGATTCCCTCAGCTTCACAGAGTGCCTTAAATTCTGACTTGTCATACTCGCCACCATTATCAGATCTCAGACATTTGATTTTCAACCCTGTTTGATTTTCAACTTCACCCTTCCACCTCTTGAAGGTGGCAAAAACATCTGATTAGTGCTTGAGAAAGTAAACACATACCTTCCTGCTGAAATCATCAATGAAAGTAACATAGAATCTGGATCCACCAAGTGACGAGACTGGAGATGGTCCCCAAACATCTGTATGAACCATTTCTAATGGCGCTTTCCTCAGTTCTCTAGCAATCTTTGTGAAGCTAACTCGTTTCTGTTTACCCATAATACAGCTCTCACAAAGTCCCATATCAACAGCTTTCAGACCATCCAAAACTCCCTTTGCAACTAGCATCTTCATTGCTTTGGTGCTTATGTGTCCAAGTCTATTATGCTACAGACTTGAATCGGAAGTACCCTCAACAACAGCAACTGTATTTATACACCCTGTAGTAGTGTATAAAGTTCCAAATTTTATGTCACGCGCTACAACCATAGCACCTTTCATAACCTTCCATGAGCCCTTTCCAAGATACACTTCATAACCTGTACTATCCCACTGACCAACATAGATCAGATTTTTTTTTTAGTCTAGGAACATATCTGACATCCTTCAACGTCCACTGATTACCGGCTGGAGTATGTATACAAACAGCCCCTCTTCCTTCAACCTCCATAGGCTTATTGTCAGCAAGATACACTTTCCCAAAATTTTAAGACTTTGAAATTTCTAAATAATTCCTTGCTTGGAGACGAATGAAAGGATGCACCTAAATCCAATATCCAGGACTCGAGTGAGCTGTCCACACTTAGGATTAAAGCATCCCCAATGTCTTCTGCTGAATTTACAGAATCATTATCATCTCCAAATTTAGGATTCTGCTTTTTCTTGGGTTTCTTGCATTCATTATGACGTGGCCCTTCTCTCCACAATTCCAACACGTCACCTTTAATTTATGTGGAGATTTTCCATGTGCATTTGACTTTGATCTGCAGTGTGTGTTTTGTCCCTTCGATTTGCTTCTCCCCCTCTTATCAACACTGAGAACACTGCCCGATGAATCCCCAATTTCTCACTTGCGAATACTTTCGCTGAGAATTACATCTCGGATTTCATCAAACTTAAGTTTCTCAGATCCACGAGAACTGCTAATCGCAACAACAACACTATCCCAAGATTCGGGTAAAGATGACATCAAAATCAACGCTTTAACTTCATCATCAAAATTAATCTCCAGTGAACTCAGTTGACTAACAATCACATTAAAATCATTTATATGATCTGCAACAAGTCTACCCTCCGACGTCTGTAAATTAAACAATCTATACATCAAGTATACCTTGTTCACCGCAGAGGGTTTCTCGTACATATTCGCCAGTGCCTACAACAGATCCGCATTGACTTTTCCTTGACGATGTTGAAATCCATATTTCTGGACAAAGTCAACCGAATAAAACCTAATGCTTGACAATCCTTGAGCTTCTAATCTTCTTCTTTCATGGATTCCGGCTTCACCCTAGAGAAGGGTTCGTAAAGATCCTTTTGATATAAATAATCTTTGATCTGCATTTTCCAGAAACCAAAATCGGATCCATCAAACTTTTCGATTCTGATCTTTGAACTCTCCATCTGCACAGATCGTAGTGATTCCTGCCCCACGATGGGCGCCAATTGTTAGGAAATACGATCTGAAGATCTAAGAAGAAAAGAAAGATCGAGGAAGAAGTTCTTCCTAGAGAGAAAGCAGAGAAAATTCATGAAGAGAAAGAAAGTGTCTTTCGTGGTAATGCCCAATGGGTAAACTCCACGGCGATAGGATATATATATATATATATATATATATTAATGATATCCGGACAATTAGACAGAATATATTTATACACGGAGATTATTGGGGAATGCTTTACAATTCTTAATTACTTGTAAGATTGTTGGATTTCTAGATACCTAACAAATGAAATGGCCCTCCTATTTATAAAACTTCCAAGGGCCCTAGCCGTTGCAACAGTGCCATTTCTAGCCGTCGCTACAGTGCCATGACCGTTGCTATAGTGCTCTGACCGTAGCTACAGTGCCCTGACCGTTGCTACAGTACCAGAGAGTTATGGAGCCTTCCATGGTGTGTTGGACATGTTTTTGAGCATAGTACATAGATATAATCATCAGGCTCCACAACCTAACAAATGACACTAGTAGGAGTAGCCATCAGTTCACTGAACAATTGCCTTATTTGAATGGAAAAATTGATCCTCTTGATGACATTCAATTTGACTGATCAGTATAAGTTGAATGTTAAAAAGATTTAGTAATGTAAGTTTTCCTTTCTTTCTATAATTTATTACATTTGGAATATACATTAAAGGCGACGAAAGGATGTTCATTCATCAATTATTTTGATGTGGAGGTTTATACATTATGTCCTAGTAGTAACTAGTGAGAATAAATGGGAGCCTTGGAGACGCATTGAAGTTTTCTACATGTGACCAATATGCTTGTGTTGAGGTAGGCTGCATATATTGCACCCCCTTATGCAAATTTTTCGTGCACCACGGCTGCCCTTTTATTAGATAGTGAGAACTGTCACAAAGTATATAGAAATAGTATATAGAAAGGTCAAAGTTATTGCTTTGAAAAATTGCTGCTTATTTTCTGAAGTACTAATTTGTCATTTTGTGGATTGTAAAGATGAGTGCAGAAGTTGTACCTAGGCTATGCAAAATTAAGTACGAGATGGGTATGTTGGAAGAGCTTCTTTACATGGATATACCTGAAGAACCTTATACACCATCTGGTCACATTGTTTTGAACTATGAAAAGTAACAGAACAAAGTGTAGATGAGGCAGCACTAGTGGTCCGTGAAGGACAGCTGAAAATTTTGTTCTCTTCAGATTTAAAGATTACATGTTGTTAAGTTAATCCTTAGGTACTCCTTTTTCTTAAGGTTCTCAAAAATTTCCAAAATTATTGATGAATGAACATCCTTTCATCCCTTTAATGTGATAAATTTGCATATGGGAATTCTGTTGTTCTTCTCACGAGGTTTATACTGATGATGATTAGTTACTCCCCAGGTATATAAATATTACACCAGCTTTCCTTTGTGTCAACTTGTCATTTTGACTACTTTTTAACCTTAATCTTAATGTTGTATCACCTTGAAATTGATAGTGATGACTGATTACTAATGGAGTTGAGTACACAAGAAATGATTTTTGCATGTCCTTCATTGATACAATTTGTTGTTTAAATATGAAGAATTATGTGGTAAAGGATCCCACAATATTAGTAAAACTAATGAATCATATCAAGTAAATAAAGGTGCAACATCAGATAAAATCAGAAAATATACAATAATAATTCAAGAATATATGACATAGATATGGAGAATTTTTTATCCGAATTCAGCTTCTTTGTGACCCCAGAAGTTATGGGGTGGTGGAACAATCCTAACTTGGAGACAACCCATTTTTTTTGTGCTTTGGATAAGGATTTCCTAAGTATGTCAGCTAGCTGGTCAGCTGAATGAATGTGTACTATGTGGAGTTGTTGACGTTAGACTTGGCCCAACAAAGTGAAAATCGATGGCTATGTGCTTCAGATCATTCGACCGTGGAAAACTAGATTTAGGCATAAGTAGGTGGTCCCAATATTGTCGTAGTATTATTTGGTACATTATCAAGAGAAGTATGAATCTTTTTAAGAAGATTGGTAAGCCAATTCGTCTCATCAACAACATGAGCGACGGCACGATACTCGGCCTCCGTAGAAGATCGAGTGACAGTTCTCTGTTTCTTTGATGACCAGTTGATTGGTGTTAAGCCAAGATAGATAACATAAACAGAAGTAGAGGTGCGATCATCATAGTCACCTGCCCAGTCGACATCAGTATAAACATGTAGGGAGGCAGTGGATCCATGGCAAAAAAAGAAGCCCAAGACGAATAGTTGATTTGAGATATCGAAGGAGGCTCTTCACTGCTTTCCAATGTGTTTGAGATGGCTTACGCATAAATTGGGAAAGCTTATTAACAATGTCAATTAGACTGTGCACTCTTGGTATAATTAATAGTTTGTACGTTATTGCCTATAGTAGCAATGTCATCCAACTATACAAGCAAAAAGATGATAGTTTCATGAGAACGTAAGGTGAATAAAGAGTTACCAAAACGAGTCTTGCAAAAACCAACAGAAATGAGAAAATTTGTGAGCTCGGTAGTACCAAGCACATGATGCTTGTTTGAGACATATATGGCTTTGTTTAATTTGCATAGATAGTTTGGGAAATCAAGATTCGCAAAACCTTTTGGTGATTTCATGAAGACTTTCTCAGTCAACGTACCTTGTAGAAAGCATTATTTAAGTATAGTTGAAGAAGTGACACTTGTTTTAGGCGGTGATGGAAAGTACTGTTCGAATGGTTGTTGGCTTGACAACTGGACTGAAAGTATCAACATAGTCGATTCCAGGTGGTCTAGTAAAAGCTTTGGCTGCAAGGCGAGCCTTGTATTGTTCAATTGATCCATTAGGTTTGTGCTTGATGCGGCAGATCCATTTATTCTCCACAATATTTTGGTGATCAGATGGAGGAATAAGGTTCCATGTTTTGTTGCTCATGAGAGCGTCAAATTCACTTTGAATAGCTTGTCTCCATTGTGGTTCCTTGCAAGCTTGTTTAACCATGACCGGTGGTATTTAGGATGTAAGGGTGGCCATGGATGCATACTTTGGATTGGGCTTAGTGATTTAATGTTGGAAGCGAGTGATAGGGCATCGTGGTGGTGACGGATGGCTGTTCTGAGAAGGGGAAATTATGGATAATTCAACAGTAAAAAGGGAATTATCATGAGGGGAGGAAGTTACCTAATTTTGTCGATTTGTTGGAAGCTCTGACGAAGGGCGCACAACTATTGTTAGTGCAACAGAGTTAGTTATACAATGAGCCAAGCTTGGATCTTTGATTGGAAGTGAATGTCACGGCCCAAGCCTAGGGCCTAGATGTGACACGACGAATGAGAAGTCTGAAGACAACCCAAACAATCCTCTTGATCGTAACATGCACACATCCTTGGTTGCGGAAGCAAATGGACAATAACAAGAGTCAAGTAAAAAGGGAAAATGGGACTAAGGTAACATTCATCATAAACATAGAAATCATAAGATATATAAAGCTTGAAAGTATACACAAACTTAACATCCAACAACACCTCTACTTAGATTTGGAGCGGGGAGCAAGGCACTTCTCGGGCTCACCCTCATAATTGTAAGTATTCAATGTAGAGAAAGAGTCTCAAGATAGCACGAAATAAGTAGATATTGTCCTCGGAATTGAGGACTCACCAAAGCTTGCTTCAATGGACAGAACTAGCCATGTAGAGGAGGAGGATGATCAAAAGGTGCTCCAGTCCCTACATGGTAGTATCATGTAGGCATAGAGTATACGTTAGTACATTCGAATATACTAAGTATATAGGATGCAATGCAACAAGACATAAGCCAATATAGTCAAAATGCATAATCATAGTCAATAGATAGCATAATTTCAATATGGCATGCATGGCGAATGCTTGAAGTAAAACATGTTTGTAAAACATTCAACTTGCATAGAAATAATACATGTGTGGGTAGGGACCTTAACCGACATAAGCCGAGCGGGATACAACTTAGAATCTTAGGCATAACACCCCCTCGACAAGGTGACCGAGGCATGGCACCCTCTCGACAAGGTGACCGAGGCTTGACACCCCCTCAACTAGGTGACAAAGTGACCGAGGCATGGCACCCCCTCAACAAGCTGACCAAAACATGTCACCCCCTCGACAAGGAGACCGAGTCATAACACCCCCTCGACAAGGCGACCGAGGCATCGCACCCCCTTAACAAGGTGATCGAGGGATGGCACTCCTCAGTAAGGTGACCGAGGTATAACACCCTTCGACAAGGTATGGTCTACTCACCAAGGTAAACCAAATATGATAACATGAGATAACTTGTGTAACTTGTAAACTCATAGATGTCTTCATGAATTCAATACATACATACAATCCCTTAATCATCATAAAGTCACTTAACTTATAAACCATATAATAGACCATCAAGAACTTGAGAATCTTTGTCAAGACATTTTATCAAACACTTGATGGGTGTGTAATGCTAACTCAAAATCATGCAATTCAAGAGTGAAATAATATGAGAAAACTCGATGTAAATCAATCCACAAACACATAGTAAAACCTTCATGCAAGATACTTTGAAATCCATTATCAAATCTCATAATAAATTATAGTTTCATAGCTCAAAACATGCATAGTCTCAATAGGCAAAATCACTTCATAGTATAAGCTTGAAATAGATAAACACGCATATTCAATCAACATTTCATAAAATCCCACTTGAAATAGATAAACAGTTATATTCAATCAACATTTCATAAAATCCCAACATATTTCATGCTTATGATCCATAATAAAAGATACCCATAGATAATACAACTTGAAAACAAGCAAATTTTCATGAAATAGGAAGATTGGGCTCCTTGGGTGAAAGGACCCAATGAATGAAACCCACATACCTTAGACTTCAATTTTCTTGGTGTAGACTTGAAGGAGACTTGAAGCTTGAAGGGAGTTCTTGAGATCTGTAATTATGCTTGAGACACTTGAATTTGGATGAAATATTTGGTTAAGTGTTAGAGGGGATTTTGAGAGTATTTTGAGTGATATAAAGTTGAAAAATGGCTAAATATAGATGTTTTTACGCATAGGTGGGCATGGGGCTATGACCCTAAGACCCTTGGGACAAAGGAAAAATATGAAGGATGTGCTAACACTGCTCCACGATAGGTCCTTGTCGTGGAGCCATCGCGAACAACTAAAATACCCTGATCCGCACCCAATTCGCGTCTTGGTCTGGCTACAGATGCACACTAGATAAGAAAATTTTGCAAAAATGAAATTTTGCTACGAGTCCTCTAAAATCAGGTTATACCCATCTCCTACTCAATTTTTCCCCTGATCATGAATATGAAGTCGGATTTTCGATATCACGCACGAAATTTGAGATATATGAAAATTATGATTATGGACATTTCCGAGGTACATTTTGGGGCATTTCAATATCACCCCCTTGGGAACATTCATCCCGGAATTCAAAGAAACTTAAATAAGAGAAGTAATCGTGAAGATTTCAGTCCAACATGAATGCAACAAATATACTTAAACATCATTATCAAAAATCTCAACATAAATGTAAAAAACCACCAGAAACTTGTCAACATAAACATGAATGCATGCAAAATGACATAAGGGCTAAAACTTAAGGCTTGAAAACACAGAAGGGACTTAGTTTACTATCTTAAGCTTGAATAGAGTGAAAGAGGTAATATTGTCACGACCCAAACCTAGGTCTTAGACGTGACACGGCGCATGGGAACCCGAAGGGGTCCCAAGCAAGCCTCTTAACATATCATCACACATCCTTGATCGCGGAAGCAATAAAATGATAATAATAGCAAGTAAATAGGGATAACTGGGGCTAAGGGACATCTTTCATATCATACACATGAAGAGTCAAGAGAGTGTCAAAGCTCATAACATAACACAAACATGTCCAACAATACCTCTAAAACTTAGATACTTAGCGGGGGCCAAGACAAGCAACGAGGCTCACCCTCATAGTCAAAATATACGATAAATAAAGAGAGTCATAATACATAGCATAAGAACATAGACATTGTCCTCGAAATGGAGAAACTCACCAACTAGCTTGAGAGAAGTCTTACTAGCCACGTGGAGGTGGATGATCAAGTGGGGCTCCGGTCCCTACATGGTAACATCATGTAGGTATAGAGTATGCGTTAGTACATTTGAATATACTAAGTATGTAGGACACAATATAACAATAGGTAGGCAACATAGGCAAAATGCAATATCATAGGTGATAGATAGCATAGTAACAATATGACATGTATGAAGGATGCTTGAAGTAAATCATGTTTATATAGAACGAAATACATGTGTAGCAAGTGACCATCAATATAGAATACACAAGTCCTACCACCCCCTTGGAGAGGTGAATGAGGTATAAACCTCTCAATATGGTTCATGAGGTACCAACCCCTCAATATGGTTATATGGGCCTACTACCCCTCCCCCCACTAGGCAACTAAGGTACAAGCTCCTCGATATGGTTAAATGAGGTACCAACCCCTCAATATGGTTATACGGGCCTACTACCCCCTGTACTAGGAAACCAAGTTACAAATCCCTCGATATGGTTATACGGGCTACTACCCCCTATAATAGGCAACCAAGGTACTAACCCCTCGATATTGTTACCGGGCCTAAAACCCCCAGCTAGTCTCGGTGAACTCACAACACTATTGAAGGTCATCATAAAATTAACATATATATAACATACTTTCTTTATCATAAGTCATATATCTTATATGCCAAGAATTAGGCCTTCAACAACTTAAGAATCATAATCAGGACATTTTGTCAAACACTTGGTGGGTGTGCAATGCTAGTGTAAAATCATGCAATTAAAGAGTGAAATCATGCAATCCCACCAATACTTGGTAACACCATCATAAAATATACATCAAAATCCTTCATCAAATCTCAAGTTAGATCCAAGATTCATAGCTCAAAACATGCTAAGACAGTCACACTTTTACCAAAATCCCAACATAGTTCATAGTCAAATTCATATTAGTAAACGTATATATATAATCAACTTAAAGACATGTACATTAGATGAAATGGAAGCTTGGGCACCATGGGTGAAAGGACTCAATGGTCGACACTCACATACCCTAACTTTGGAGAATAACTTGATGAAGATTGGAGATGGAGACTTGAAGCTTGAGTGAAATCCTTAGATCCGGATGAGTTTTGGGACTTGAGTTTTAGGGTGAAATATGAGTGTAAGTGTTTGAGTGAGTATTGAGGAATGTCTTGAGTGATTTGAGGGTGAAATATGGCTAAGTATAGGTATTTTCACGCATGTGAATACTTAGGCCCAAGACCCAAAAGCCTTGGACCGAGATAGAAACTGGCAACCAAAAATACACAGTAGCATGCCTTTGGCGCGTCGCGCCAGGGGCGCGGATCATCACTGGAAATCGCATTTTTGTGATTTTCAAATTTTGATATAGTTGTTTTAAAATTGGGATTAGACCCCCCACTCAATTTGATCCTATAATCAAGAAAATGAAGTCAGATTTTCGATATCATGCATGAATTTTGAGATATATGGAAATTACGATTCTGGACATTTTCGAGGCACATTTTCATACACTTTTTGGGGTCATTTCAATATCTCCCTATCAGTAACATTCGTCCACGAATGTCAAAGAAACGTATATGAGAGACGTAAGCATGACAATTTTATCCCACATAAGGATGCAACAATGCACTTAAACATCATTTGAAAAATCTCAGCATAAGTGTGAAATCATCATGAACTTGTCAATTTAAACATGAATGCATGCAAATGTCATGGGCTGAACTTAGACTTGAAATCACATAGAAGACTTAGATCAATACCTTAGGCTTGAATATAGTGGAATAGATAAGGTTATCACTTTTTCATGTCCGTTTCGGCCTCCCAAGTAGCACTTTCAACTTGTTGATTCCTCCAAAAGACCTTCATGGAAGCAACATCCTTGTTCCTCAACCTCTTCACTTGTCTATCCAAAATCTGAACTAAGACCTCTTCATAAGTCAAATTGTCTTCAACTACACCTACAACATCCAATGGAACAATAGCATTTGGATCACCCTCACACTTCTTCAACATAGATACATGAAACACCGGATGAACCAAATTCATTTCACTAGGCAGCTCCATATCATAAGCCACCTCACCAATCCTCCTCGTTACCCTATAAGGACCTATATATCTAGGGCTTAACTTATCCTTCTTACCAAAATGAATCACACCCTTCATGGGTAAAACCTTCAAATAAACCCAATCACCAACTTTGAATTCAAGATCCCTTTTCCTCACATCGGCATAGGACTTTTGGCAACTTTGAGCCGTCTTCAACCTTTCTCTAATAATCCTAACCTTCTCAAGAGCCTCCAAAATCAGATCTCGTCCCAACAAAGCCACCTCTCCAACCTCAAACCACCCAACCAGTGATCTGCAATGTCTACCATAGAGAGCTTTGAAAGGGGCCATATCGATGCTAGAATGATAGCTGTTGTTATAGATAAACTCAATCAATGGAAGATGATCATCCCAACTACCTTTCATCTCCAATATACAAGCCCTAAGCATATCCTCAAGTGCTTGGATAGTCCTTTGAGGCTTGGCCATCCGTTTGATGGTAGAAAGTCGTACTAAGTTTAACTTTTGCACCAAGATCCCTCTGAAAGGACCTCTAAAAATGTGAAGTAAATTGAGCACCATGATCCGATATGATAGACAAGGGTACCCCATGCAATCTCACCAACTCATGAATGTACAATCTAGCATAATATTCAGCCCCATATGTAGTCTTAACTGATAGAAAATGAACCAGCTTTGTCATCCTACCAACCACAACCCAAATGGAATCAAAACCCTTCCTAGTGTTAGGTAACCCAACCGCAAAACCATATTAATCTCTTCCTACTTACAAGTAGGGATCTGTATATATTGGGTTAGGACACCCGGTCTTTGATGTTCGGCTTTGACTTGTTGGCAACTATGGCAACCAGAAACAAACTTGGCAATGTCCCTCTTTATACCTCCCCACCAATACACCTCTCTAAAATCTCTATACATCTTAGAAGACCTGGAGTGAATAGAGTAAGAAGAACCATGAGCCTCATCAAGAATCCTTTCTCTCAAGCCATCGACACAAGGCACACATAACCTACCTTGGTATCTAAGGATACCATCTCCCCCTTGGGAGAAAACCTCCACCTTACCACTTTACCATGTTTTACCAATGCCTTCAATTCTAACAGAGTGAGGTCAAGATCTTGCTTAGCTGTCACCTACTCAACCAATGAAGATTTAGAGCCATCAACTACCACAACACCACCAGTATCAACGTCTTCCAACCTAACTCCCAACCTAGTCAACCGATGGACCTCCCCAGCCACCCTTTTGCCACCATTATCAACATGTGCTAGGCTACCCATACACACCCTACTCAAAGTGTCGTCCACCACATTAGCCTTACCGGGATGATAATGCACACTCAAATCATAATCTTTAAGAAGTTCTAACCACCTTCTTTGCCTCAAGTTTAGATCTTTTTGAGTGAACACATATTGGAGACTCGTATGATCGGTAAATATATCAACATGCACTCCATACAAATAATGACTCCAAATTTTAAAAGAAAATACCACGGTGGCTAATTCAAGATTATGAGTAGGATAATGTTTTTCATGCACTTTGAATTGCCTAGAAGCATAGGCTATTACCTTAATATTTTGCATCAACACACAATCCAAACCAATCCGGGAGGCATCACCATACACAACAAACCCTTATAGCCCTTCCGGTAGAGACAAAATAGGAGCGGACACAAGCTTATCTTTCAAAGTTTGGAAGTTCTTTTCACACACATCGGTCCATACAAACTTAGCCTTCTTTTTAGTTAATTTAGTCATAGGAGAAGCAATAGAAGAGAGCCCATTCATAAATCTCCAGTAGTAACCTGCTAAGTCTAAGAAGCTCCTAATGTCCAATGGGGTCAATGGTCTAGGACAATTTCTAATCACCTTAATACTATCCCCCGACACCACATGACCTAGAAAGGCAACTTCTTTCAACTAAAATTCACACTTCTCATATTTAGCATACAACTTCTCTTCCCTCAATCTTTGCAACACTGCCCTCAAATGAGCCACATGCTTCTGCTCACTATGAGAATAAATCAAAAGATCATCAATAAAGACCACAACAAACAAATCAAGGTAGGGTTTAAAGACCCTATTCATAAGATCCATGAAGATAGTCAGTGCATTGGTCAACCCAAAAGACATGACCACAAATTCATAATGCCCATACCTAGTCTAGAAGGCCGTGTTGGGGATGTCACACTCCCTCACCTTCACTTGATGATAACCGAACTGAAGATCAATCTTAGAGAAGTGGCTAGCCTCTTGCAATTGTTCAAACAAATCATCAATCCTTGGGAGAGGATACTTATTCTTTATGGTAACCCTATTACTTTGCTGGTAGTCAATATATATTCTAAGAGACCCATCTTTCTTTTTTCACGAAAAACACCAGTTCACCCCAAGGTGATTGGCTAGGCCTAATAAAATCCTTCTCCAACAAGTCCCTCAATTGCTCCTTCAACTCCTTTAACTCTATTGGAGCCATAAGGTAAGGGGAAATAGAAATGGGTTGAGTATCGGAGAGGAGGTCTATACCGAAATCTATTTCCCTTTCGGGAGGAACACCAGGATGGTCATTAGGAAAGACATCGAGTAACTCATTTACAATTGGAACTGACCCTATAGGAATGACCTTTGACTCCATATCTCTAATCCTCACAAGATGGTATAGACACCCTTTAGAAATCAATTTACGGGTTTTAATGGAAGAGATGAATCTACCCTTGACCACCACATCATGACTCTCCCACTTAAGAACGGGTTCATTTGGGAATTGGAATTTGACCCTAAGGGTTCTATAATCAATAGAGACATAGTATGCATGCACCAATCCATCCAAAGAATGACATCAAAATCGACCATATCCAACTCAATAAGATCACAAGGCAATATTTTATGCAAGATACAAATGGGACAATTTCTATAGACCTTTATAGCAACAATAGATGCACCAATAGGAGTAGACACCTCATATGACTCACACAACAATTCAGGCTTAACATGAAACTTTTTGGCAATAAGAGGAGTAACAAAAAAAGAGTGGCACCCAGGTCTATGAATGCATACACATCAAAATCAAAGATTTTTAACATACTGGTAATGACATCGGGCACCTTATCAACCACTTGCCTCCCATGCAAAGCATAAAATCGATTGTGCCTTGACGCACCACCTTGTTGACCACCTCTACCCAAAGGAACCGTATTGGCACCCCGTCCTTGAGGACGAACATCCTTACCCTTGTTGCGATTTCGAGGGCAATCTATCGCCTTATGCCCCATTTCCCCGTAACCATAACAAGCACCGGTATTCCTCAAGAATGGGCCACAATAAACCTTACCACACTTCAGACACACATCAATAGGACCCATACCACCATCACCTTGGGCCCTGGGGATGTCATTGGCCACCCTTCTATAGGGAGAATGAGAAGGTCCTTGGCCTTGATGAAATCGACCACCCTTGCGACCTTGGAACTTTCCCGCAAAAAGGGCCCTCTTGGTCTCATTACTCCTCCTCTTCCTCAAATTTTTCTCCTCAATTTGCTTGGCATAGGTCATCAAATGGGACAAATCCAATCACTAATCAACATAGCGGACCGACACTCCTCATTCACTGAGTCGGATACCCCCATCACAAACTTATTCATTCTTGACCTTTAATCGGCAACCATGTGAGGAGCGTACTTTGAGAGTTGGTTGAACTTGAGGACATACTCCCTCACACTCATTGATCCTTATTTCAAATTCATAAACTCCATCATCTTGGCCTCCCTAAGCTCAAGAGGGAAGAATCGATTAAAAAAGGCCACCCTGAACTCCTCCCATAGAACCACATTGTTGACCACCTTCTCCTCCTTCCATTGTGTGAACCATAGTTGTGCTACCCCTTTGAGTTGGTGAAACGATCCTAAAAAGTGCCCGAAAATGTGCCTCGGAATGCCCAAAATTTTAAATTTCATATATCTCGGAATCCATACATGATATCAAAAATTTGACTTCATATTCTTGTTCAGGGGGTCAAATTAGGAGGAAAAGGGTCTAACCCCGATTTAGAGCAATCAAATCATAATTTCAAATTTCTAAAATTTTAATTTCTAGAGACGATCCCCGACAGCACCACGACGCGTAGCTATTGTGGACATGTGTTAATTTATCCTCCGCAATAGGTCTGTATCACGGACCTGTGTATTTTTTTGCCAGTGATTTTTATCTCGGTCCAAGACTTTTGGGTCTTGGGTCTAAGTGTTCCCAAACGTGTGTTTACCCATACTTAGCTTTATTTCACCCTCATATCATCCAATACATTCCCCAATATCCTCTCAAACCCTTAGCCTTATTTCACCCTCATACTTCACCCTAAATTTCAAGTTCCAAAACTCAAAATCAATCTTAAGGATTTCTTCAAGGTTCTTCTTCAAACTTCAAGTCTCCATCTCCAATTTTCACCAAGTTCATCTCCAAGCTAAGGTATGTGGTGTTGAACCATTAGGTCCTTCCACTAATGGTGCCTAAGCTTCCTTTTTACTTAAATTGTATGATTTAAAGTTGATTATACATGTGGGTTTGTATATTAAGAAATTTATTGCACAGTGATTTGAGTTCATGAAAGTATGGTTGTTTTAGCATGTTTTGAACTCAAAATCTTGGATCTAATGCTGGATTTGATGAAGGGTTTTGATGTATATTGCTTGAGGGTGTTGTAAGGTGTTGATTGATGGATTTACAATGGATTTTCTTACATGATTTCACTCTTGACTTGCATGGTTTTACACTAGCACTACACACCCGCCAAGTGTTTGACAAAATATCCGGCTAGAGTTTCCTGAAGAATTGAAGGTCCAATGCATGTCTTATGAATTAAATAGTTTTATGATGATTATATGATGATGAAATGATGATGAATCAATGATATGCATATGATTTATAATGATGAGAGGAAATGTAGGTATATGATGACCTTGTGATGATGAAAGTATGTCATATATGTGTTGAATTCATGAAAAGTATCTATGATGTTGCAAGTCAATCACCTTGTTGAGGGGGTGCCAAGCCGCAATCACCTTCTTGAGAGGGTGCCAAGTCTTAATCACCTTGACGAGGGGGTGTCAAGCCTCGGTTGCCTTATTGAGGGGGTACCAAGCCTCAATCACCTTGACTAAGGGGTGTCAAACCTCGGATGCCTTGTTGAGGGGGTATCAAACCTCAGTCTCCATTCAAGGAATGGTGTTCATTTGGAGTTGGGATGTGGCTCACTTGGTCTATGATGATGGTCTTTCCTATGCATGCTCTAATTCTATATAAGCATATGATTCACTAACATGTTTTTACTTCAAGCATCATTCATACATGCCATGTTGATAGTATGTTATCCATTGTCTATGTTTATGCATTTTGCCTATGATGTCTATCTCTTGTTGAATTGCATCCCACATACTTAGTACTTTCAAATGTACTAACACATACTCTATGCTTACATGATGTCACCATATAGGAACCGGAGCTCCATTTGGTCATCATCCTCCTCCACGTGGCTAGTGATATCCAATCAAGCTAGTTGGTGAGTCCTCATGTCCGAGCGTAATGTCTATGTTATTATGCAATGTATTTAAGACTATCTTTCCTTATTGGGTGTACTTGACTATGTGGGTGAGCCCGGTTGCTTGTCTTGGCCCCTGCTAAGTTCTATGTTAGAGGTGTTGTTGGATGAAATATGTATTATGTTTGGGCTTTTTTGACTCACTTATGACATCCAAGCTATTTAAATATGACTCTCTCTTCCTTAATCTCAATTTCCCTTGTTTATGTTTCTTATGTCATTCTCTTGCTTTCGCGACCAAGGATGTGTGATGATATGAAATGAGGCTTGTTTGGGAGTTCCTTCGGGTTTGCCATTCCCCAGTCATGTCCAGGCCCTAGGCTTGGGTCGTGATAGTTGGTAAGCTGGCAACTCCGCCTTCTCCTCCGACCTAACACCCATAATAGCCAATACCTTGTAGACCTCATCAATGAACTCTTGAAGGTCCTTATCTACCACAGACCCAAAGAATTCTAGTGGGTTCATCCTCATGAAGTCTCTCACCCGAGATGCCAGAGTAGGAGCATGAGAGGGTTGGGGCCCTTGGTTGACTTGATTAGCCACAACTTGTGCAAGCAAGGGGAGAGCATCCTGAAGCTCTCCATGAACCGATTACTTCTCTAGTGTGCGGGCTCTTCTTCTTCTTGTGTTAGGAATGATCTAGCATAACAAGGAACAATCGTTAGAGGAAGAAAACCTTACTCATAGTTGTGGTGCACAACACAACCATGAATAAGACTCTAATCGATGCGGTGTGTTGGATGTCGAGGACCATTAACAACCTAGTTCTTTGATACCAAGTTTTTACGCAACCCAAGCCTAGGGCGTAGACGTGACATGGCGCATGGGAACTCGAAGGGGCCCAAGCAAGCCTCTTAACATATCATCGCACATCCTTGGTTGCGGAAGCAATAAAATGACAACAATAGAGAGTAAATAGGGATAACCAGGGCTAAGGGACATCTTTCACATCATAAACATCAATAGTCAAGGGTGAGTAAAAGCTCATAGCATAACACAAACATGTCCAACACCACCTCTAAAACTTAGATACTTAGCGGGGGCTAAGAAAAGCAATTGAGCTCACCTTCATAGTCAAAATATACAATAAAGAAAGAGAGGCATAATCATAGCATAAGAACATAGACACTATCCTCGAAATGGAGGACTCACCAACTAGCTTGAGAGAAGTTGTACTAGCCACGTGGAGGTGGATGATCAAGTGGGGCTCCGATCCCTACATGGTAACATCATGTAGGCATAAAGTATGCGTTAGTACATTTGAATGTACTAAGTATGTAGAATGCAATACATTAATAGGTAGGCAACATAGGCAAAATGCAATATCATAGGCAATAGGTAGCATAGTAACAATATGACATGTATGGAGGATTCTTAAAGTAAATCATGTTTATATAGAACGAAATACATGTCTAGCAAGTGACCATCAATATAGAATATCCAAAGCCTACCACCCCCTTGGAGAGGCGAATGAGGTACAAACCCTTCAATATGGTTAATGAGGTACCAACCCCTCAATATGGTTATACAGGCCTACTACCCCTCGTACTAGGAAACGAAGGTACAAAACCCTCAATATGGTTAATGAGGTACAGACCCCTCAATATAGTTATACGGGCCTACTAACCCCCCCCCCCCCCCCCATACTATGGAAAAAAGGGGCAAAACCCCCAAAAATGGTAAACCGGGCCCTTTACCCCCCGACCAAGCAAACAAGAAACCAACCCCTCCGCATTGGTTC